>JBAMJR010000066.1:1330000-1336166 GCA_038501785.1 Myoxocephalus aenaeus
AAACACACACGCGCACACACAGAAACACACACACGCACACACGCACACACACAGAAACACACACGCGCACACACAGAAACACACACACGCACACACAGAAACACACACGCACACACAGAAACACACACAGAAACACGCACAGAAACACACACACACAAGCACACAGAAACACACACACAGAAACACACAGAAACACACACACACAAGCACACAGAAACACACACACAGAAACACACACACACAGAAACACACACACACAGAAACGCACACACGCACACACAGAAACACACACACGCACACACAGAAACACAGAGAAACACGCACACACAGAAACGCACACACACGCGCACACACAGAAACACACACGCGCACACACAGAAACACACACACGCACACACGCACACACACAGAAACACACACGCGCACACACAGAAACACACACACGCACACACAGAAACACACACGCACACACAGAAACACACACAGAAACACGCACAGAAACACACACACACAAGCACACAGAAACACACACACAGAAACACACAGAAACACACACACACAAGCACACAGAAACACACACACAGAAACACACACACACAGAAACACACACACACAGAAACGCACACACGCACACACAGAAACACACACACGCACACACAGAAACACAGAGAAACACGCACACACAGAAACGCACACACGCGCACACACAGAAACACACAGAAACACACACACAGAAACACACACACACACAAACACACACAGACACACACACACGCACACACAGAAACACACACAGAAACGAGCACACACACACACAGAAACGAGCACACACACACACAAACACACACACAAACACACACAGAAACACACACAGAAACACACACAGAAACACGCACGCACAGAAACACACGCACACACACACAGAAGCACACAGAAACACACACACAGAAACACACAGAAACACACACACACAGAAACACACAGAAACGCACACACGCACACACAGAAACACACACACGCACACACAGAAACACACACACAGAAACACACGCACACACAGAAACACAGAGAAACACGCACACACAGAAACGCACACACGCGCACACACAGAAACACACACGCGCACACACAGAAACACACACACGCACACACACAGAAACACACACGCACACACACAGAAACACACACGCACACACAGAAACACACACAGAAACACGCACAGAAACACACAGAAACACACACGCACACACAGAAACACACACACAGAAACACGCACACAGAAACACGCACACAGAAACACGCACACACAGAAACACACACACAGAAACACATACACACACACACAGAAACACACACACAGAAACACATACACGCACACACAGAAACACACACACACAAACACACACAGAAACGAGCACACAGAAACACACACAGAAACACACACACAGAAACACACACACAGAAACACACACAGAAACACACACACACAAACACACACAGAAACACACACACAGAAACACACACACAGAAACACACACACAGAAACACACACACACAATCCTCAGTGTCAGGAAATGCTTGTAATCCCTCATGCGGATGAGCAGTTAGATCCCTGACTGCATGCAGGACTCAGCCTCAGCTCAGCGTTGTGATCCATCTGCAGAACATGTGTAGCAGCGTTTTGTCCGTCGTCAGTCGTTGTGATGTTGTTGCTCACATGTATGTCAGGCCTCCACTAACACGCCTTGTCCGTGTGTCCACTCCAGTGGTTAAAACACGTGGATGAGCAGGGCAGGCCGTATTACTACAGTGCAGACGGCTCGCGGTCCGAGTGGGAGCTGCCAAAGGTAAGACTCCGTCCCGCCGAGAAAGGTCATGTGACTAAAACTGAATTTAAGATTGCGCAGTTATCAACCTGGCAGTTTAATATGGAAGCCCGTTTTCCACCAAAAATTCCACGTCATAATTATGAGAGAATAAGTCATAATTATGAGAGAATAAATCGAAATTATGAGAGAATAAAGTCGAAATTATGAGAGAATAAGTCATAATTATGAGAGAATAAATCGAAGTTATGAGAGAATAAATCATAATTATGAGAGAATAAATCATAATTATGAGAGAATAAATCATAATTATGAGAGAATAAAGTCGAAATTATGAGATAAAAAGTCATAATTATGAGAGAATAAATCGAAATTATTAGATAAAAAGTCATAATTATGAGATAAAGTCATAATTATGAGATAATAAAGTCATAATTATAAGTTTTATTTAGGAGATGAGGGAGAAAATCCCCAGTAATTGTTTCTTGTCTTGAAAAAATTAGGTCCCACTACAAAGAAAATAAAACGGGAATTTTAAGTGAGTAAAAATAAAAAGTAAAAAAATGAGCAGACCCTCCTTATGATTATTTGGCATTTTGCTTGATACATTATTTTCTATTAGTTGGTTATCAAAGTTGTTGACAAACACTAAAATCAGCGTTCAAACAGATTCTATTATAAACACATTTCTTGGATTCAAACACATTTTAATTAGCGTGTGCTTTACAGTCTTCTGGGAAAAGAAAACCAATAGAGGAAATGCGGTTATTAATAGTGACAATGTAATGATAAAGATGGTGAAAGTCACTCATTTTCAAGTTTTCCCACACTGTGTGGTCGTGAGTGAGAATCACGCTATTTTGTTGAAAACCAACATAATTAGGTTTTAATCAATCAACATTTCAGTTTCCACCTCGTTGTAAATGTGCCAGAGTTAGCTAGAGATCAAACAAACTTAGTGGGCTCATATGAATCAATACAATTCAACAGCAAACACGATAGTACAACGTTAAAATATACATAAATACATTACAGAGTATGCAGATGATGGTACGTTTTACCGTCGCGTGATTTGTCCACTTCCTGCTCCGAGACGTGTAAATAATCTGGCATCATTTCGCTCGATGAGTTACGTCCACAGACGCTGCTCCGACGCGTCGGGAGGCAGAATCTGAAGTGTCTCCCTACAGAATGACTCCCTGTTTCCTCCCTCCAGTACAACAACTCCCTCCCCCAGCTGCCGGGAGACGCTCTAAAGAGCTACAGCCTGGACAGGAAACAAGTGGAGCCCATCGTCCTCACCAAGTGGAGGCACAGCGCCTTCGTCCAGGACGCCAACGACAAGGTCCGACACGCAACAGAGCAACTCAGAGCTGAAATACCTCAGAGCACATTGCAGCAAAACAAGTCTTTATGTCTGAAATGTACGGAATGAGTGTGTTCCAGGTGTGTGTGTGTTGAGACTCCAGAGTTTCAGTTGTAGGCTGTTTTTTTTGTTTTGTTTTTTTTTGCTTCTCAGCGGCTGTTAAAAACCCGGCGTTTCCGCGCAGGCTCGGCCCGCCAACACCCGTACAAACACCAAGTCAGTATCGACCAATCGGCGGCTTGCGCCCTCGATCCGAGCAGACCAATCGGCTCGCATGATAACGAGTGATAATCACACACACACACACACAGGCGCTCTCACCCCGTCTTCTTGATTCCCCCTCCCCCGAGTTAATCGAGTTCAATCGTTCAATCACAAACTTGATGAAGAGGGTTTACGATGATGCATAAATGATTTGCATTAAAAAAAAAGACATGAAGTAGTTTGTAGTCTGTGATGAAACACCCGCCTCCTCCTCTAATTAATTAATAACCCATCCGTGCCTCGTGGACATCGCACAGGCGCTCGACACACTTTGCCCGCTTGTAATCGCTCCGCTAATTGCCGTCGCACTCCTTGAACTGTCTGTGTGTTCTTAACCTCTCATCGTCTTCTCATTAACCTTCTGCTGTTAGTGACAGTGTGTGTGTGTGTTTTGTTTTCTTTCCTCACCCCTCCTCTCTCCATCCCTGTCTCCTCACTAGGACGCTCCTCTGAGCCCAAAGCCCTCGACCCCCGACTCCGACTCCTGCCCTTCGTCTCCCAAGCCCCCCGCCTCTGTTAGTACCCGCCCACCCGGCTCCGGCCTGCAGGGGTTTAACTTGGTACCTGGTTGTAGGAAGTGCTTATTGCAGGGTTTCTACACGGGCATAGACAGGGTTGTTACAGTCATGGAAAACCTGGGAAAGTTATGGAATTTTTAAAATGGTTATTTCCAGGCCTGGAAAAATTATTGGAAAAAATAAATAATCCCAAAGATTTTGTAAAAGTCATGTAAATGTGTTATATTCATGTGTTCATGGCGTTCATTTACGCTGAGTTTGAAATAATTAATATGCTTTTAAAAGAAAGACGCTCAGAATATAAGCAGGCATACATACAGGCATCTATATAAATGTTTATTCTTTTAATCAAACTATTGTCTCATTCATTTGAGTCATTTAAGGTTTACTGTATGCTTTGTATTCTCATTGTTAGTTTAAATACTACATTTACCTCACTTTTTACTGTTTACATCCAGATTTCACAACATGTTTGGTCATAGAAATTTGTTTTAAAGTCATGGAAATCCACTGGTCAAAATGTGTATGAACCCTGCATAGAAGATCTGGAAATGCACAGAGAAGAGGATTTTGGTTCCAGTTTTCCATTTACCTTTTGTCATCTCACATAGTCTGTGTTGACATAAAAGATGTTTTATCTTTTCACAGCAGAAAATAACAGTCACAGTGAGACGATGCATTGGAACTTGAGCCTGTGTAGAATCCGTGCTAATAAGCAGAAACCGATGGGCAACGTTGCCCGAGGAGTTGCTTGCATCGTAAAATTCGCTCCTGGGTGCGTTTGATCCCCCCCAAAGAATTTGACCCGAAAACAAAAAGATCTGCTCGAGGCTTATCTTTTCTAAATTTGATTTAATCTGACGTGTGTAGTGTTCGGTCGGCTTGTCTTTCTCCGGTGGAAATAATGGTTTTCCTTCAAGCTGCGATTGTTTTCCGGTGGCGGTGTTTTTTTTTTTGTGTGGTGGCGGCGTTTCTACGATGGAGTGACACACTCCTATTGTTTTACCGCTGTTTACTTTTGACAGCACTTTCTCTCTCCTGTCACCCTGCTGTGCTTCTGAATCGGTGATTGATGTGTATGTTACCCCTTTTCCTTCACAGCGTGTGCTAATGTTTTTGTTTTTCCCCCTCCAGCCGTCTGAAAAGTGCGGCGTTCTGAACGTGACGAAGATCACCGAGCACGGCAAGAAAGTACGGTGAGTAGCGCGAGTAGGAACTCGACCAACGCTGCAGTACGCAGAGTCAGGTGTTGACCTATAGCAGAGGTTCTCAAACTGTGGGGCGCGACCCTCTGGTGGGGCGCGGAGGTATTTACAGGTGGTGATTTTTTCTTTTTCTTTTTTATAATCCTTTATTCAATCCCAGAGTGGGGTAATTATTCTCTGCATTTGACCCGTCCTCACACACATCTGCACTCATTTTGTTTGACATAAGTTGAATGTTATTGTTATGATCTTTAAATTCAGTGCAAAACAGATTATTTGCTGCCACAATAGGCAATTATTTTGCCAAATGTTAGTAAATTTTTTGCACATATAGAACTTTATTTGCATTGTTCTAACAAAGTGATTGCACGTGTTATTAGTTTTTTGTCTGATGGAGCGATCTGGTTTACTTGAAAGGGATTTCAATTTTCTTTATTCTATTATTTGAAAAAGCACGGATAGAGGAGTCACAAAAAGTTGTTTCAATGAAAATTCAGCATGAACCCATTTTGTTAGAATCGTGTTGCCCCAACAAAAATTCTAACAAAATGGTCTGAATTGTTAACTAAACCAGTGGGGCATGAACATTTGTCTTCCCTCCAAAGTGGGGCGTGACAGAAAAAGTGTGAGAACCACTGACCTATAGTTTATATAGTTGGATTCCTGTATGTTGTGTCTCATTCAGTGTTTATGAACCATCTGTTGCAGGAAGAACTGGACGTCTTCCTGGACCGTGCTGCAAGGATCCATGCTGCTATTTGCCAAAGGCCAAGGAGGCGGGACCAGCTGGGTGAGTGACAGACAGCTTCCTAGACACTAGTCCTCTAGATTAGGTCTTTTGATTTGATGGTAAAGAGCCTAAACATGTTTTTAAAGGTTTGTCAGGGTCACTAGATGGGCGTTGGGGTTGAATTAAATCTCCTAGATGTTTCCTCTTCCTTCTCTCTCCGTACCCCTTCTTCCTCGTCTTCATCCCCATCATCCCTT
>JBAMJR010000067.1:0-85000 GCA_038501785.1 Myoxocephalus aenaeus
TATATATATATATATATATTATAATTTAATTGTTTTTCACAAATACACTACATGTATTATATATTTTTTCCCTATTAGATTATTTTGTCATTGCACAGGTCCTGTGTTCCTCTGTTGCTCTGCTCCCAGCCCTGCCTGCCTTCAGCCTGCTGGTTGAGAGCAGAGCAACAGAGCGCATGCGCAGCTGCTTGTTAAGGGTCTGCTCACAATCACATTTCACCTCTGTTTCTTTCTGGAAACGAGAGCCGGTTAAACTATATGACGAGGCCCTTCTAGCTGGTCATTCAGCGTGACCATTAATGTGCGCTGTGATTGGTCAATGGTACTGCGGCAATAGGGTGGCGGTAATGCACCTTTTGTTGGATAAATCCGTCTTCAAACCCAAAAAGAAGAAGAAGCTACAAGCTAGAAGCTACCTTGACTCTCAAGCTGAAGCCTGAGAAACGGATTAGCTGGTGGTGATTTATTTAGCGAGTGGACCGCATGAGACACGCAGCAGGACGCTTGAAGCGCACATTTAGACAATGAGGAGGCCGTGACTGTGCTGTTGACGGGGGGGGGGGGGGGCGCCCCCCCGCCGCCGCGTTCTGCTGTTAAACAGCAGCAAGCGTAGGTACCAAATCCACGGCCGCCACTGCCCCTCCTATACTTTACACACTTCCACACTAAAAGTGAGTGTTTCCCCCTGACTGTGTCTCTGGGCACAGTGTAGGCGGTTGGGGGTCGGCGATGCACTCAGTTGTGTCATCACTAGCCGCCCTGGTGGTGACTGAGGGGGTCAGCAAGAAGCCAACGGATACGAGGGTACTAGAAAACAGGCAATACAAGGTGTTTTGAGAAAGTGTGAGTCACCGCAACCACGAGAGGTCCTTGAGCAAGAGAGTAGGCGTGGACAGACACACAGGGCCACGCTCACCCACGCACACGTGCATGATCCTTCTATAATACAAATGCCCAGCACCGTTTTCTAAAGTGTCCCGTTTAATCCATGATCATCAGATGTAATGGCCAAAGTGGCTCGATCTTGTCGTCGAGTTCAAATGCATTTACCAGACCAACTTATAGACTGTGTGTGTGTGTGTGTGTGTGTGTGTGTGTGTGTGTGCGCGTGTGCGAAGTTCCACACGAGCCCACACAGAGCACTTGGGCCGTGTGAAAACATTTCCGCGAAAACATTCACATCTGTTCAGACACGCGCGCACCGGACAGAAAAAAACCGACAACATAGAAAAACAATTGTGTCGCTGTGTGATAAGTGCTTCCTGTGTGAGGGAGAAAGATGGGTGTGTGCGTTGCGTTTTGTCAGAGATGGGCCCTGTCGTGCACACACTAGGGGGGGCGTAGGGGTTGTGATGGAGTGTGTGAGGCGGCGAAAGGAGGGGGAGCACAGTGATGGAGTGCTGGAGGGAGGAAGGGAGGGGGGCGGGGGGGGGGGGTTAGATGAGTGTGTGCTCACAGTGTAAGTGACACCTCTCCTCCTCAGACAGATTGTCTCTCTCTTTCCCTCTAATGGGGACCCCGTTAAGGAACCCTTTCCCGCCATCTACCCGTCTAAACCCCTCCATCTGCACACACACTCGCGCACGCTCTCATCTCCACACACAATTCCTCTTGTTTATTTATCTTTCCTGCAGAGATATTCCCCTGAATTGCCAGCATTTTCAATGCCTTTCACTTCGCCCTTTTCTCTGTGTAATTATTAATCAATCTTCTAAAACTGCTGATTTTCTGTAAAGCAGTTTACTCTGGTTTCAAAAAGAAAGCAAAGAGACGCGGAAAAATAAAAAGAGAGATCAGAAAGGAAGGAGAGAGCGCGAGCGAGAGGATATCAATATTCCCACTGCCGCTGGGATCCTCAGAATGATTCTTTTTTTAAATATTCTGCATAGACAGGGAGCCTATTTATCGTCTGTCCAACACGGTTCTCTGTGCCAATCACACTAAGAGGATTCATATGCACACTTACTTTAAGAACACACGCACACCGACAGAGGATCTGAGGAGGCTCAAAAGAACCATTTGTACTTGCACGCAAGCCCACACACCAAATTGCTTAAAACAAGAACCCAAACGTGTTACATTTCTGAAATGTTATCAACCGAAGGTGTTTGTCAATGTGTGTGTGTGTGTGTGTGTGTGATTACCTGCGTGTGCCTGTGCCCTCGCCAACAATCATCTAGGCAAACCCGATCAGAGGCTATCTTTTCCCTTTAGAGGCCCCGCTGATGGGAGTGCGGCGCCGCAATCACACGGACACCTCAGACAAATAGGCTTCATAACTTCTGTGTAACAAACAATCACGGCGGCCCGAGCCTTTATCCCAAATGAAATCTCTTCTACCTGTGTAGATGCGGGGATACAAAGGAATTTTGCAACGAATCTCGCAGCCAGGTACGAGTCTCCATGGTGATAGTCGAGTCGCCATGGTGATGGAGACCATCTTCCAAACGGGCTTTTTTTTATTTTATTTTTTTATTTTTTAATTTGTGTGGTTCTGTGTTTTAAATTTCCACGTATGAAAATCTATTGCTCACGGCAGCGAAACTCGCCTGCACTACCACCGAAAGTGACATCCATTCTGTGCATTTCAAAACAAGTTTGTCCAAGTTTTACTCCCACGATGTTTTCACCAGGTCTGAGACTACTCCTACCAACCAGTTTGTTGGCCACTAGGCCAACACGGTGGCCTAGTGGGAACAGCTCGAGCTGGAGCGTCCTAAGTGCCCCGTCGCGTTGTAGATAGCGGCGCTAAACTTGCACAACTCCCATGGAGACGGCGGCAACGTTTAGCGCCCTGTTAGGGAACCCGACAGCGATGTGCATCCTCCGGTCTTTGCATGTACAAGAATATCCCAACATCAACTCCGAGCAATATCAAACCGTCATCCAAACACGGAGCAGCTTCATTGTCGGAATCCTTTCAACTCTTCTCTCGAGCGTCAGAGAGTCTCATTGGCAATGCTGTAACATTTCCCTACTTCACACGGACCCCACCATTCAAAAACGCATCACTGTGTACCACAGTAACCATGGCAGCATTATTTACTCCCTGCTGCTCTCAGATGATTTCGGATGGGACCATTCTTTGGCCTCTGTGAACTTGAAATTGAGTGTGAGGGTCAGACCACATGAAAGCACAACACAGTTCATTGGATCCAACGTTTGTCACCGTTGATGATGATGATGATAAGCTTCCACCTTAATTATCTTAAACCCTGCTAACTAGCCCTCCTTCGCTGTCCTCCCCAGGCGGTCGACTATGAGAGCCGGAGCTCCTACTCCTTCTCCGTGGAGGTCCTCAACCCCATCGTAGATCCACGCTTCCTGCGCCGAGGCCCCTTCAAGGACCGGGCCTCCATCAGAGTGGCAGTGCTGGACGCAGACGAGCCTCCGAGGTTCTCCCGAGCCCGATACCACATGGACGTGTCTGAAAACTGCCCGCCGGCCTGCACTGTGGGCCGGGTCAGCGCCGTGGACCCCGATACTGGTCTTACCAACAACATCAGGTACAGTAGTGGGCGTCTGCCCTCATATAGCGTGTAAGAGTTCAGTAGTGGGTGAACTCAGATGAAGTTGGTCTAATTTACACTGCGTCCGCTTTTATACTCTTTCTGAGGTTTTTATTAATCCCGTACTTTATGATAAATATGTTTATTTGCTTAATTGCTAAAAGTTAGCTCACCTTGCTAGCTTGTCTCTGTTTTTACAGGTTAGAACACGAGATAAAGCGTAAACCAATGAGCTCGGGAGGTGCTGGGATTATTCAAATAATCGTTTCTGTTCTAATCTACGACATAGGTGTCTCACCGCGAAATGGAAAATCAAGCACATTATGTTTTTTTTCTTCTTTTGTTTATTTTATGTTTTAGAGGCGAGGATTTGGGTTTGTTTGTTTTTATATTGATTGCTTTAAACAAGGCATATGTCGTTTTTGGGGGATTGAAATCCAAACTCAGCTCTTCAATTAAAAGAAACAAGACACAAGAGTAAGAATAAACCAAATAAAAATAAGCTAACCAAATGCCCACTCAGTGTTCCCTGGAGCCGACAGTACCCACATGTGTTTTTTCGTGTTCCAATCTTTCCACTGCTGTTTGCAGTAGGTTTTAAATCTTTTTTGTCTGGGAGGCGAGTGATTTGCCTGTAACAGCCACACAAAGCCGTGTCCCAATTAGCAGCGGTAAAAGTGCTAAGAGTGAGTGTGTGGGGAGGGTTGATAGTTGGTATATTGCTTGAGATATTAAGATAATCGGTGCCACTTCAAAAGAGCTCCTATCAGCTGTGATAATCTCCTTATATTAATTCTTTGGCCATTTGAATGCAGACTTCCTTATCGCTCCCTCACACACTCGCCCCGTGTGCTTCTTTCACTCTGCACCCCACTTGCTTCTTCCCTCCACTTATTCTTTTCTATGCTTCTCTATACCC
The DNA here is from genome assembly GCA_038501785.1 of Myoxocephalus aenaeus. NCBI lineage: Eukaryota > Metazoa > Chordata > Actinopteri > Perciformes > Cottidae > Myoxocephalus > Myoxocephalus aenaeus. The sequence goes on from JBAMJR010000067.1 coordinate 4,429, forward strand.
CTTCCCCATTTCACTTTCATTCACCTCCCTTTTCTCGACTATCTCCCTCCTCCCACCCTACTTTCCTTTCTCCAGGTTCTCCATTGATCCTCAGTCAGACCCTGAGGCTCTGTTTCGTATCACGCCGGACACCGGCCTCATCACCACAGCCATGGAGCTGGACCGAGAGCGCGACCACTGGCACAACATTACCGTCATCGCCACCCAGAGAGGTCAGAGGTCCCTCTTTAACACAGTCGCTAGAACTCATCCATTGGATCACTCCTCTTATTCAGACCTGAAAACTCTTAGAATGGGACCAACATGTTAACCCCCCTGACACTGCTGATGAGCATGAGGGTGTGAGAGGTTTAAGGAAGTGTGAACTGCAAAAAGCGACGCGGCATCTGAAAAGCACAGTATCCAGCGAGCGATGCAGTTCGCTAAGCGGCTTAGCGCTCCAATCATCGAGCCGTGAGGGGAAGGCTGTTCGGCGCCACAAATTGTTTGCTGCAGCTTGCCAGCGGATCAATTGATCCATACCACGCAAGTTATCTGACGCTGCGATAGATCCATTCTCATAAGGATTCAACTGGAAACAAAACATTAATAGCAGCAAATCTAACACAAACCGCTGCTTTACAGGCTCGCCGTGGCTGCAAAGGAGAGCGGTACACTGGCTTTTAGTTTCCGAGCGAAGGTTTTTCTGTTTAGTAGCTGCTTCTGCAGCTTTCAACCACGGTCAAGGTGAGGTTGTTTTTGCCATCTTTTATTTCCAGGGACAAGGATGATCTTTGAAACAAAAAGAGGTTTCCATATCAATAAATCGAGAAGTGCTGGTGTTGACCCTGTCAAGGAGATAAATTCATAGTGATAAAACCTTATGAGAGCTATAGTTGTGGCCTTGACAGTCGGAAGAGAGCATAGACTGCAGCAAAAGCATGGTTTGGTTTTAATGATAAGGCTCACAGTATTGTGTTTCTTTTTCTTTCTTTTTTAAACACAAAACATCTTTCCTCAGTCACTTACCTTTTGTGCCCAGACCAAAAGTTAACCATTGTGGCGGCAGATCAGAAAAAAGTTTTACAAAGACCTGATAAATGATGAGCAAATCAGCAAATGCTCATAGATGGCAGCCCTGTGTGACTTTATTCTAAAATAAACACCAGCCTTCTGCTAAAGTATTCTAAATGTATTCTTGGCAGGTTCCAAGACATTATTTGGATCTTCTTCTCAACCCTTAAAAAGAAAAAAGAAGAAAGAAAAAAAAGTTGTCTTTCCAGCCAAGTCTTGCTCCGGAAAAAGTTAATCTTTACTTACAATCTACTCGGAGGGGCTCCTTGTGGCAGCAAGTGTTGGTTGTGAGGGCAGCACCGTGAGGGCCTGTCTTGAATAATGAGCTCCAGCTAACAAACTAGGCTGTCGGAGGCCGCGTTGACAGAGACCGCATCAGAAGCCCTGCCGTGGCCGCGGGCTGGCCAGGGTCACCCGGTGGCATTGCAGCGTTGCGTAATTTTCGGAGACCGGGGAAGCGGCCACTGTCATCTGTGACACAGTGGTTTGAGAACATGGTGTGGGTATGTGTTGATTTACAGGAAGCATGCCACCCTCCAGCCCCACGTCCCAGGGTTGCCTGCTTAAATGAATGAGTGAAGATGTGTGCTGAAAAGCCTGCATTGTGTCCCCCACACAAGAGCAGCCTCAGATGTTCCGGTGAATGTTCGGCTCAGAGTGTGACGTTTCAAGCTTGGTGGGGAGGACTTCACGCTCACAAATGTGTGTGTGTGTGTGTGTGTGTGTGTGTGTGTGTGTGTGTGTGTGTGTGTGTGTGTGTGTGTGTGTGTGTATGTATATATATATCCAAGCAAACGCAGTGTGGGAGACCCCTCTGCCAATCCATTTAAGGTGCGCCCCAGTGTAACTGCATGCAGATTGACTGCTTTCTACATCCCTCTTCTGCTCCGTCTCTCTTTCTTAGAAAACACACACGCACACACACACATGCTTTGGCGAGGAATGCAACAGTTTTTGATGTGGAGAAATATGACCGCCTGTGGACGCATCAGTCGTACCTCAGCTGGGAGCCCGTGAGCTGTAACACGAGCCAAATGAAACCAAATGTGCGACTGTATTTTTAGCGACTGTGTGCTCGCCAACGTGATCCGAGTGCCGTTGACATTTCTGGACAGAGACTGAAAAGCTCGACCTCGCCCATGAGGACAATCAAATAGGTTTATTGGAGTGCAAACGTGGCACCTCTTGTGTGTGCACACACACACACACACTGGTGTTTGTTGCATTAGTGCATTAGGGAATTGTATTCGTGTAATTCTTTTCTCTCAACTACAGCTTCTCAGAGTGCTGTGATGTAAGCTGCCTGTTTTGTGATTGCCTTTTTCAGACAATCCCAGCCAGGTGTCCAGAGTTCTGGTTGCGATAGAGACGTTAGACCTGAATGACAACGCACCCGAGCTGGACCGGCAGTACACAACGGCCATGTGTGACTCATCCTCCATCGGGCAGGTCAGTATGCGTTTAAGTGGCCTCTGATGTCTGATTGATGGGCTGTGTTTGCATGAAGAGTTTGACTCCAAGAAGTACAATTTAAAACCCCTATTTGTAAAATATATATATATATATATATATATATATATATATATATATATATATATATACACTCACCTAAAGGATTATTAGGAACACCTGTTAAATTTCTCATTAATGCAATTATCTAATCAACCAATCACATGGCAGTTGCTTCAATGCATTTAGGGGTGTGGTCCCGGTCAAGACAATCTCCTGAACTCCAAACTGAATGTCAGAATGGGAAAGAAAGGTGATTTAAGCAATTTTGAGCGTGGCATGGTTGTTGGTGCCAGACGGGCCGGTCTGAGTATTTCACAATCTGCTCAGTTACTGGGATTTTCACGAACAACCATTTCTAGGGTTTACAAAGAATGGTGTGAAAAGGGAAAAAACATCCAGTATGCGGCAGTCCTGTGGGCGAAAATGCCTTGTTGATGCTAGAGGTCAGAGGAGAATGGGCCGACTGATTCAAGCTGATAGAAGAGCAACTTTGACTGAAATAACCACTCGTTACAACCGAGGTATGCAGCAAAGCATTTGTGAAGCCACAACACGCACAACCTTGAGGCGGATGGGCTACAACAGCAGAAGACCCCACCGGGTACCACTCATCTCCACTACAAATAGGAAAAAGAGCTCACCAAAATTGGACAGTTGAAGACTGGAAAAATGTTGCCTGGTCTGATGAGTCTCGATTTCTGTTGAGACATTCAGATGAGTCAGAATTTGGAAACGGAATGAGAACATGGATCCATCATGCCTTGTTACCACTGTGCAGGCTGGTGGTGGTGGTGTAATGGTGTGGGGGATGTTTTCTTGGCACACTTTAGGCCCCGTAGTGCCAATTGGGCATCGTTTAAATGCCACGGCCTACCTGAGCATTGTTTCTGACCATGTCCATCCCTTTATGGCCACCATGTACCCATCCTCTGATGGCTACTTCCAGCAGGATAATGCACCATGTCACAAAGCTCGAATCATTTCAAATTGGTTTCTTGAACATGACAATGAGTTCACTGTACTAAAAGGGCCCCCACAGTCACCAGATCTCAACCCAATAGAGCATCTTTGGGATGTGGTGGAACGGGAGCTTCGTGCCCTGGATGTGCATCCCACAAATCTCCATCAACTGCAAGATGCTATCCTATCAATATGGGCCAACATTTCTAAAGAATGCTTTCAGCACCTTGTTGAATCAATGCCACGTAGAATTAAGGCAGTTCTGAAGGCGAAAGGGGGTCAAACACAGTATTAGTATGGTGTTCCTAATAATCCTTTAGGTGAGTGTATATATATATATATATATATATATATATATATATATATATATATATATATATATATTTGAAGAGTCTATTCATCCTTTTCCACTGCAGGAGCATGACAAAACACAATTTGTTGCATGGCCATGGTCACAGGTTCTGCTTATGTTTCCACTCGCTTTGGGGACAGGTCTCTGGAACTATACTATTATATAGTTTATGTTATTACATATTACCATATCATATTATCATGCTCATGTCTTGATATGATACAGGTACAAGGTCCATTTACAAAGGATGTTGAATTCAACGAAGTTAGCCAACAACAGGGAAGGTCACACTTACATTTTCATTTTCAAGGAGATGCTGCTTAATCTGACAAAAGCTGCTGTTAAGTGCACTAAAACTTGATTTAGTCTCCATTCATACGTTTATTTTTACTACCTCTAGGTGTTTGTTTAATCAATGCATTTAAAAAATAAATAATAATAATAAGTGCACTGCAGATTTATTTGAGCAAATGTGGCACCCTGGACATTTTAAGGGCTAACATGGTTTCAGAGGTGTTATTGTATTATATTGTGTTAGTACCTTGCCCCCCGACATCATTCATTTCTGGTTATTATAATTTAAAATGGTTTGTGTGACTTGTGGACTCGCCTGTTCTCATCTGCAGTGGCTGCAGGACGATACTCGTTTTCACCAATAGGTGGCAGTAGCGGGTGTTTGTCATGACTGCGCTGTAACTCTGGTCTCTAAAACCAACAAGTTAGAGCAGTGAAAGATCGTCCAGATACTAGCAGACATTGATTTGAGCTATATTGTTGTGTGTTTACAGGTGAGACAAGGTCCACAAGCGCCATGTATATGTGTGTTGAGTTCGGTCACTTTTGCAGTGCCATGTTTTGATGTTTAGTAGTTGTTTTAGTGGTTTAGTAAGTGTTTTAGTATTGAAACGGGAGAAAGCTAACTACGATTAGCCACGGATGCTAATCGCGCGCTAGTAACAGTTAGTTTTCGCGCCAGTGTAGTGTCAGTTCAGGGTCATTCCCAATCCCGTGACAGATATACCACAGCACTTTGTTAGGCTATATATATATTTTTGAGGTTATGTATTCACAGTTAATGTAACGTCACTAGACCCTTTCACGGACGCGTTCTAGCGAAAATTCCGATAAAATCCCACTTAAAATATTGATAAAAATGATCCTATCACGTTTTCAGCTGATTGAATGGTGTCAAGTTAAGCTTTAACTTCTTACCTTTCGAGCAAAATATTGTTTTAATTTTTAGAGTTAGTTTTGACTTTACTAGAGCCAGTAAAAGGACGCTAACGCCGGTAAATTAGCCGTGAGCTATTATCAGCCAATTGCGGACGCACTTCTATCCTCGTAGTTAACACTCGGCGCTGCTGTTTTTTTGGGGATATTAACTTGTTTCAGGGCCACCAAAATGCAGTCAACACATCCAGGATCGTAGTTATGTCCTTCACAATAAGATATCACGTTTCAACAACTCCAAACTATGCAATAAAAGCTCCGTAATTTCGGAGATACTTTTCAGAGTAAAGATTGTCGCCCGAGCGTCCTTACTGCTTTCTCTCATTAAAGTCCCTTTCCTATAGTATTTAGACATGTAAACGTCCATATATATTCATGAAATTTAACACGTAGATTCTTTGATATGTATAAAGTAATACTACTTAAACTTTTCTGGCGACCGCTGACGAAAATGCCGGCAAAAAGACCGGAAACTGCGTCACGTCGGCTACGTCCGGAAATGGATAACGGGAGCTAACGGCGTCCGTGAAAGGGTCTAGTGACGTTAACTGGTCTAAAAAACCAACAAGTTAGAGCAGTGAAAGATCGTCCAGATACTAGCAGACATTGATTTGAGCTATATTGTTGTGTGTTTACAGAGGAGACGAGGAGAATTGAGCACAATAAATAAATATGGAACACACTAACTGAAGACTCTGGTGCCGTGTGTAACATAATTTGGCGAGCCAGCCTAGGAGGACTGTATTGGACAACAGAGAACAGAGAGATGCAGTTCCTTCTTGAGAAATGAACCTAGAAAAATCAGCACAAAGTAAAGATGGAGCAACTCCAGGACGAGATCAACGCAGCGTTGTGGACACTTGAGAAACCAGAACTCATCAAGGTGTGTCAGCATATAAAGTGCAGTGAACCGAAAGGGGAGGGATTTAGAGGACAGTCCCGTCGGGCCCTGATTCGAAATTGAAGAGGGTGAAGAATCTCAGGTGTTCCAGCAGTTTATCAATGATAATCTCCATAAATTCATACAGACTTTACAAGAACAAGAAAGTATCAAAACAGAAACTAATAAAATTGATTCAAGTGAAATAGAGAGACTGAAGCAAGAGATACACAGCTTCAACAGGCTCAGGCAGAAGAATGTCGTGTTCTATAGGAGAAGATGGAAGCTTTGGGGACACAGTTTAACACAACAGCAGTAAGAGAGAGGGACAAGCAGCCTGCAGCCTTCACAGCACCAGAAGTCACTCTGAGAAAAGATTTCCGGATCTGGGGTCAAATAGGGGAGGCCGGGCAGAAGGACAAATTATCTTTCACTAGCCTGACAAACCAAATTGAGTCTGGGCTCAAGAAGGGCTACTCAGAGACTGAAATCATAGAGGCTGTGATTAAAGCAGTAAGCCCTGGCCTTCACCTGCGAGACTTGCTGGAAGTAAAGCGAGACCTCACACTTCCAACACTAAGAACCATACTGAGAGGACATTACAGAGTGGACTCATCATCTGATATGCTTCATAGACTCATGAACATATTCCAAGGAATCTGCTCAAGGATTTTTGTTCAGGGCAATAGAGCTCAGAGAGAAATTGCTCTGGAAGTCTGGTGACGAGGATGAAGGGGAACAGTTCAGCCCATATTTAATCCAGCGTAAATTCCTGCGCTCATTAGAGACTGGTTTGCTTGATGAAGCAGTGAAGTTTCAGTTAAAACCTCACCTTAGCAACCCCAGAGTCACAGATGAGGTCCTGATAGAAAAGATAAATGAGGCTGCCAGTCTTGAGCTAGAACGTCAAAACTAATTTCGGAGACACATTTCAGTTAAGCCACCAAGAGTAAATGAGATACACACGGAGCTGCAATTCAACACCAGTCAGGTGCCTCTGACTAGTGAAAGAGAAATAAAGGATGAAACACAGGCAAAAGGGGGCGTGGCAGTCTTCACAAAGAAAAAACAAGTGCCTGATCCTGAAACTGTTAAGCTTATTGAAGGCATCAAGGCTGATGTTCTTGAAGTGAAGAAAATGTTCGATAGAACATTAGAAGCAACCAAGTCAAGGCCCAGCACAGATCCCCGGCCATCACCAGCAGCAAGAATGGCTAGAGGATGCCAGGTATGCAGAGAGGCTCACATCGGTGACACATGTAGACACTGCTATCGCTGTGGGCAGGAAGGCCATCTTTCTCGATGCTGTAGACAAAACAGATTCACGCAGGGAAACGGGAGGGGGCTACTGAGCCGGGACCCACAGTAGCCCACCCACTCTCTAGGCCCCAAGTAAATTCAGTTTCTCTGCAAAATCCCCCTTCACCTTCACAAAATCCACCAAGTGATCACACAGACACTCTTTATGCCACCCCACAGCCAGAGAGCAGCAAATCCAGAAGTGACACATCTACTGGCTATGTGCCCTCACAACGCCAAACCAAGCTCATCAGTCTCATCGGGAGAAGATGTATGGTCCAATGCCACATAGACAATGTTCCAGTTGAGGCTCTGTGGGACACAGGAGCTCAAGCGAGTCTCATCAATAATGACTGGCGGAAACAACATCTCCCACACAGCACTATCAGGCCACTTTCTGAGCTCTTGGGAGAAGAACCACTGGTAGCACTAGCTGCGAATGGGAGTGAAATTCCTTATGATGGATGGGTAAAGATAGAGTTTTATTTGGACTGTGACACTCACCCAGAAAGGACACTCCTAGTCCCCATGTTAGTATCCAGTGATCCTAACGTTGCAGAACAACCCATTATTGGATTCAATGTCATTGAACAAGTAGTGGGTAAGTGGACCAAACGACAGCAAAAATCACACCACATACAGAAAATCAGAAGAATCTTCTCCGTGTCAGTGAAAACAGCCAAATCGATGCTAACGTTACTGCAAACAGCAGACCTAAGCCAAAGTGTGGGGACAGTGCGGACAGGAAAGAGGGGGATACGCTTGGCTGCTGAACAGATAACCACTGCATATGTCCATGCACATGTTGGAGACCAGTTTGCAGGACAAAGCTTGCTGTTTGTGCCAGATAAACTGTCACAGCTACCAGAAGGTCTGGTCATCCGAGAGGGACTGGTTACTGTCAGTGAGGGAAGGTCAGTGTACATACCCGTCTCAGTTGCAAACACCAACAAAGGTAATGTCACTTTGATCCCTCGCACCATTCTGGGACACTTGGAAGAAATAAAAGCAGTGTATCCCATCACCGTGGATTCCTCTGACAAGACACCAGGCACAGCTGGACAAAACACCTCGCAGCCTCCAATCCATCTAAATGAGGTCACCAGCAAACCACAACACAGCCAAAAGCCATCTCAGTGGGATCCTCCTGTTAACCTCGACCATCTCAGCAAAGACCAGCAGCAAACTGTAACACGGCTGTTAAGACAGGAATGTCATGCTTTTTCTTATGATGACAGGGACATTGGATGCATTCCCACTTTAAGCATGCACATCACACTGCATGACACCAGACCAGTTCGAAAGACCTACATATCAGTACCAAAACCTTTGCACCAAGAGGTGAAGGATTACCTCCAAGATCTGTTAAATCGTGGGTGGATTTCAGAGTCAAGGTCACCTTACTCCTCACCGATTGTCTGCGTTCGAAAAAAGTCTGGTGAATTGAGGCTGTGCTGCGACTACAGAGAACTCAACAGAAAATCTGTACCAGACCGGCACCCAATTCCCAGAATCCAGGATATGCTAGACTCCCTGCATGGCAGCTCCTGGTTTTCAGTGCTTGATCAAGGCAAAGCATATCACCAAGGGTTTCTGGTTCCTGAAAGTCGCCCCCTCACAGCCGTTATAACACCGTGGGGCTTGTACCAGTGGAACTGCATACCATTTGGCCTCAGTTCAGCACCGGCAGAGTTTCAAAGAAGTATGGAGGACTGTTTAAGGGGCCTTCGCGATGTCACCTGCCAGCCGTATTTGGATGACAACCTTGTCCACTCTCCTTCGTTTGACAGTCATGTGGACCACATTCGGGCTGTCCTGCAGAAATACCAAAAGCATGGTGTTAAACTCAGTCCACGGAAATGTGATGTCTTCAAGCGGAAAGTTCGCTTCCTCGGGCGGATGGTGTCAGAAATGGGGTACACCATTGATCCAGCGGAAGTAGCTCCGGTTCAAGCACTCAAAGAGCAACCACCGTCTACTGTAGGGGAGTTGAGCCGAGTTCTTGGTTTCCTCTCCTACTATAGGACCTATATCCCAAACTTTTCAAAAGTTGCAAAACCGCTGTACCAGCTACTGACCCTGCCTCCAGACAGAGCACCACCACCTGTTTCCAGAACAAGAGGAAAAAGGGTTAGTACAAAGCAGAAGGGCCGACCACCACCCAACACACCTATTAGTTGGACTCAGAGTCACCAGGATGCTTTAAATATGTTGACTGACTGTCTAACAGAGCCACCTATTTTAGGCTATCCTGATTTTGCAGAGCCATTCATACTCCACTGTGACGCCTCACAAGAGGGCCTGGGAGCTGTCCTGTACCAGAAACAAGCAGGCGAGATGAAAGTGATTGCATATGGTTCACGGACATTGACACCCCCTGAGAAAAATTATCATATGCATTCCGGAAAATTGGAATTTTTGGCCTTAAAGTGGTCAATTTGTGAGCGCTTTCGGGACTATCTTTATTATGCCTCACATTTTGTTGTCTACACAGACAATAACCCCCTAACCTATGTCCTCACAACAGCAAAACTGAATGCAACAGGTCATCGGTGGGTGGGTGAACTGTCTGACTTTAACTTCTCAATCAGATACCGCCCTGGCAAGAGTAATGCAGATGCTGATGGACTATCCAGGTTACCACTCGACATAAACCAGTACATGGCCCAGTGCACAGCGGAAGTAAAGCAGGATGTTATCAGTGCTGCTGTAGAGAGTGCAGTGCTACAGAGGGTGAGCGCTTTTCATGAGACAACTGTAGTCAGCCAGAGTGCTATCAGGCTAATGCAAGACACCACAGCACTGTCAGTTGGAAAGGTTCTCTCACAAGAGGACATCAGGTTGAGTCAGGAGCAAGATGCTGTGATTGGTCGCTTCCTAGAATACAAAACCAGAGACTATCTGCCAAAAGGTCGCGCCCTGAAAACAGAACCATCTGATGTCAAAATCTTGCTCAGACAATGGAAAAAACTGCACGTAAACGATGCTGGAGTTCTTTACAGGAGAGCCAATGGCAGAGACTAGCTTCTCCTTCCCAAAGAGCACCATGAGACTGTATTCAGAGAACTGCACAAAGAAATGGGACATTTAGGGGCAGAAAGAACTCTGGGGTTAATAAGAGATAGGTTCTACTGGCCCCGAATGCAAAATGATGTGGAGCATTTTGTAATGCATGCCTGCGAATGTCTGAAGAGAAAACGACCAAGTAAGATCACCAGAGCTCCACTGACGTCCATCACCACAACCTACCCCTTTGAGCTTGTGTCCATAGACTTTCTACACCTTGATGCCGTGTTCACACCGGACGCGGCGCGATAATTCGCGCCGCGTTCACTGCGGAAGTTTAGTCGCGCGAGTGAAACGAGGGTGTTCACACCAAACTCGAAACATCGCGCCGCGAAAGGGGCGTGGCTTATCTCAGTCACTTGTCTCTGTGAAAGGAGCTTTCATTTCCGCTATCGACCATGGAATAAATAGCCACTAGTTTTGCTTTATACTTGTTGTGGAAGTTCCAAACATGTCGGAACATGCAACGCCCTCGTGTTTGGGTTCATAACACCATCCGTAGCCGCACACAGCTCGGTGAATTTCTCCGACTCCTCCAGGAACTGCGTCTGGCTTCTCCGTAAAACGGATACCGATTCTGCCATCCACCATGGAATTAACCACTAGTTCTGCTTTATGCTTGTTGTGTAAACTCCACATGTGTCGGAACATCAAACTCCATGGTGTCTGGGTTCATAATATTACCCGTAGTCCCACAACAGTGTCTGAATGACGGCCGCAGCCAGCGCTGGTTCAGGCGAAGCAGCAGCAGTTTCATTCGGGACCGGCAAGATGGCGGTGATGACGGGCGGAGCTTCTCAACGCTGATTGGCTGCCGCAACTTTGCGTCACGCGAATTCTCCGCTGGAGTTGGGAGAATTCAACTCACGCGAATTCGCGGCGCGTCCTTCGCTCTGTTCGCCCCTCGTCAAACGCTCTGTTCGCGCCGCCTCAAACGCGTCTATCGCGCCGCCCCGCGAAAAAATCGCCGATTCGCGGGGCTTTGCACAAGCATATGCAACAAAAAACAAGTCAGCAAAAACAGTGGTGGAAAAGGTTTTCAATGACTTTGCCCTCAACTTCGGCTTTCCCACCAGAATCCACCACGACATGGGCAGAGAATTTGAGAATCGGCTGTTTTCCCAGCTGCAAAAGGTCTGTGGTATGCGTGGCTCTCATACTACCCCATACCACCCACAAGGAAACGGACAGGTGGAGCGTTTCAATAGAACTCTCTTGTCCATGCTGAGAACGCTGACAGACACTAAAAAGATAGATTGGAAGAACTCACTAGCCAAGGTGGTTCACGCCTACAACTGCACTAGGAGCGAGGCTTCTGGGTTTTCTCCCTACTATCTGATGTTCGGCCGCACTCCTCGACTCCCTGTAGATATTTTGTTCAACTTACCATTACAGGAGCAGCAAATAAGCTATGAGGAGTATGTGGAAAAATGGCAAACAAGAATGAAAGAGGCTTATGAGATTGCTTCAACAACAGCTCAGAAAGAAGCCTTGAGAGGCAAACGATATTACGACCAAAAGAGCTACGGAGCTCAACTTCACCTGGTCAGCAGAGTCCTGCTCCGCAATCTCAAAGAAAGAGGAGGGCCTGGCATGCTTCGTTCATACTGGGATGATTCAGTGTATGTTGTGGTGAGTCAAAAGAGCCCTAACATTCCTGTTTTTGAGGTCAAACCAGAAAGAGGAGGCAAAAGCCGCACAGTGCACAGAAATCTGTTGCTTCCATGTGACAGTCTGCCTGTGGAAAAAACTGAAAGAAAAGAGCAGGACAAAAGAAAGAGAAGCTTGAGACAAGACAGAGGAAAGTCCCAACAACAGCTGCTACTACCTCAGGACTCGGATTTGGAGAGTGAGGATGAAGGTGAACTGGTGTGGAGGTTTTCACACCGAGACAACCTTGCTAGCAGAGCTACTACTCCTGAAGTTGAGACCTGTGAACAACAGGTGTGGGAACGTCAAGCAACAGACTGTCAACCAGATCTACAGGATGTGGGAGCTGAGGAAGAACTGGAGCTGCAGACAACACAGGCTCATCACGACCCACAAGAGCAACAGAATGAGCAAACGTCGGATGAAGAAGAACAACAGGAACAAGGAGACACAGACTCTGACACAGAACAAGGGTCATCATCTCTGGCTCTGAATATTCACCCTCAGAGAGAGCGGCGACAGCCATTGAGGCTGATGTATGACACACTGGGACAATCTACTGTCAGACAAGTTGGTATGGACAATATCGAGTTGTACAACCCAGCACTTTGCATTCAGAGACTGTGGAGACCTTGGGCGTCCACAGAGGTACAGAGACTCTGCTAGAGACTGTAACGAACTGAGAAAGACTGTAACGAACAGAGAGGTTAAGGAAAAAAAAGGAAAACATTAGTTTTTGTTACTGAACAGTTACTTAAAGAACATACTTTAGTGTCACAAATTGAAATTGGAGTGTGACAAACACATGCTATGGTGTCTTAATGTGTAAACAAGGGAACAGTGGTAACAGACTAAAGTGTTGGCTGATTATTGAGTCTAGTTACAGTATTGAATTCATCCTAGTGGGGTGAACAGGTTTATGGATCTTGAAGGAGAAACAAAGGTTACTGACTTGGTATTGGGTATCAATTGAGCAGTATTAACTTATACTATGGGTTTGAACATATGCAACCTAACATTGTGTAATGAATGTTTTTATTGAACAAGTGAATGCCATTAGTGTTAGTAACCGTGCTGGTCATTCAAGTACAGACACTGTCAGTACAGTAATATGTGTTTATGGAGTTATGGGAAAAAAAAGTAACTGCATTTTTTTTCTTTTTATTAAGTAGGGGAGGGTGTGGCACCCTGGACATTTTAAGGGCTAACATGGTTTCAGAGGTGTTATTGTATTATATTGTGTTAGTACCTTGCCCCCCGACAGCATTAATTTCTGGTTATTATAATTTAAAATGGTTTGTGTGACTTGTGGACTCGCCTGTTCTCATCTGCAGTGGCTGCAGGACGTTTTCACCAATAGGTGGCAGTAGCGGGTGTTTGTCATGACTGCGCTGTAACTCTGGTCTCTAAAACCAACAAGTTAGAGCAGTGAAAGATCGTCCAGATACTAGCAGACATTGATTTGAGCTATATTGTTGTGTGTTTACAGGTGAGACAAGGTCCACAAGCGCCATGTATATGTGTGTTGAGTTCGGTCACTTTTGCAGTGCCATGTTTTGATGTTTAGTAGTTGTTTTACTAGTTTAGTAAGTGTTTTAGTATTGAAACGGGAGAAAGCTAACTACGATTAGCCACGGATGCTAATCGCGCGCTAGTAGTTTTCGCGCCAGTCAGTTCAGGGTCATTCCCAATCCCATGATAGATATACCACAGCACTTTGCTAGGCTATATATATATTTTTGAGGTTATGTATTCACAGTTAATGTAACTCTGGTCTAAAAAACCAACAAGTTAGAGCAGTGAAAGATCATCCAGATACTAGCAGACATTGATTTGAGCTTTATTGTTGTGTGTTTACAGAGGAGACGAGGAGAATTGAGCACAATAAATAAATATGGAACACACTAACTGAAGACTCTGGTGCCGTGTGTAACACAAACATACACAATACATCTAATATTAAATACATGCAAAACATTTTAAAACATGATATCAGCATCATATATTGTCTATTTGGTTGGGTTTTGGGGTGTCTTCATTACTTCCTTTAGATGCCGCCAACAACATTTCCAAGATTCATTTTCCAAGACCTACACTTTGTGGGTTTGATAAATGTTTTTGTTACGTTTACGGGGCTTTCCCGCCTGAACCATCTTAACTTTTGGATGTATCGCCATGACATTTTGTACAGACATTCGTGGTCCCCAGAGGATACACAGCAATGTGAACTTTGTTGATCCCTTCACTTTTTCATCGAGCACGCCATAATCACATACTCGATCTGGTCCCTGAATCGTCTCAGGCGAGCATGCTAACATGCTAACATGCTAAACCAGGCCGGTGAACGCATCACTTCAAAGCAGTTTTCATTCAATGAGGCTGCTGTACAAAGCCTATTCAACTGTAGGAGCATATAAAGTTCAGCAGTACATCTATTCAGATACGGCGGCGTACAGCTACCCATTCACCACGGAGGCAGGTGAATCCTCCATGGCCTGTTATCGGAATGCAGCAGCTATTCAGATTGTAATTAAACTCCAGCCTGCACTCAGACTTTCCATCCAGACTGCCACCCGTCCTGCTTTTCTTGTTTTGTGTGTGTGTGTGTGTGTGTGTGTGTGTGTGTGTGTGTGTGTGTGTGTGTGTGTGTGTGTGTGTGTGTGTGTGTGTGTGTGTTTCTATTTCTATTTCTCTACATCATGGTGTTATTACTTGATCATATCTCAATTATAGAAATCATCTCTGTGCTCCTCAATCTCTCCCTGGAAGCCATCCTTTGCTCCCCCTCCTCCTCCCCCTCCTCCTCCATCCTCAGTATTCCACGCTGGGGCTCCGTCGCCATAATTTGGTGTCTTGGCCCATCTGTTGTGTTTTTTTTCTGTGTTTTTTTTGTCTTTGTTGTTTCTCGGCACTAAATCTGTGATTCGGTGGCAGCGACGTTGATTAGTTTTTTCCCGTCTGTGATGTTCGTGTTTGCGTTTGTGCACGACGCGATGCACCGACAGTTCAAGAAAGAGAGATTACGATGTCGTTGAACGTGTTTCGGGTTTGTGTGCGTGCACGTCTCCCTCTCTCTCTGTCTCTCTGCCTGACTTAGTCATTAGCCAACACGCGTTTGAATATTCACACCCAGCAAATAACATAATGCGACTGTACAGAACAAATGTTCCCACGGCCTGCAGACACCGACTAACTCAACGAGCATGCGGCGCCCTTCATCCCCGCGTTCAGTCTGGCAACTAGCACTCGAAAGTACCTCTGAGAGGACGTCTTGCATAATGACGACCAGAGTTTTTTCATTAGAAATAAATTACCCAACAGCTTAGGCTGCGGGGGAGATTTCTTTTCTTTTTTTCTTCTTCTTTTTTTTGATTCATTTCGTTACGATTGCCACTGTAGGCCTGGCGCGGATGCCATTACCAAATTGAAAGGCACACTGCGCCGTATTGGTGAAAAGCGGTTCACGTCGGACAAAGTTATTTATTGGGTGTGAGTATCAGACCCAGTCCGTCTGTGTCGCTCTGTGCTAATTGTTTGGCTTGTTTGGATTCCTGCTGACATTAGCTAATGGTTTGGAGCTAAAAGCACTCTCTGTGTAACTGTTTCTGCCATTACCTTCTTTTTACACACACATACTCACACCCTCCCCTCACCCTATCTCGTCTGCTCTCTATCTCTGGGTTTCAGGTGGTGCAGGTGTTGCGGGCGATTGATAGAGATGAGGGAGGGAATGACAGCACTGTGTATTTCAGCATCCCTCCGGAGTCCAGCTCTGCCCTCAACTTCAGCATCAGGGACAGTGGTGGTAGGCACTCAATCTTCTCCTCTCTCTGTATATCTCTTAATACCCTTTTTTTTCTTCCTTCCCCCGCTCCCCTGACAGACACACACTGTTTCTCTCCTACTTTGTCAAGGCTCTTAATCCCACATTTTCTTTTCCGCCTTTCTCTTTCCATCTTTGTCTTTTCCTCCCTACACTCTCTTTCCTTTCCCCTCATCTCTTCCCCTCCACCTCCCCCTTTTTCTGTCTCTGCCTCTCTCTTCCACCATCCATCTCCCAACTCTGGTGGCCCAATTGTTTTTCTTTGTTATGCTCCTCTCTTTTATTCGTCCCTCTTGTTTGCCTTCCCGTACCCTCCACATCCATCTCCTCCTCCCCACAACCACGTATACTTACTGTTTTACAAAGAAAGGCTTTTGAAGAAATCAGAGCTGCTTCATTTAATTCACTTCAGCTCAATTGAATTTAGCTACTTAGCATTTGTTTCTAGTACAAGCTCTGTCTGTTCTGCTTTCTTTGGCCCATATTCCTCCGCAAAGACACACTCACACACAGCATGTACAGTGCAAGTACACACTGATGTAGACATATAAAGTACAGTACACAGTTCTTACTTCAAGAAAGTGCTGTATTATTGATTATTTGCATCAAAACATCGAGTTGAAGGTTTATTTTTGCTGAAAAGAAATTATAAATAAAAAGGAAAATGAAATGAAAGTTTCTACTTTCACCAACAAGCATGTACTGTGCTACATTCACAACCCTTTTGTAGCCATTATTCGTACATAAAGACAAAACAATTTGTCCTTAAACGTCGCCCGAGGAATTTCCTTGAAAGCGTGTGTATCTTTGAGGCCGAACAAACATGTTGAATAAAACATAAAACATTTTTAAACAATTTAAAGATTCTGAAACCTGCGCCACTCACTGTGCAGTACCTCCCTGATTAGCAAGCAGTCTTTTTAATTTTTTCCACCTCTTGCTGTTTTGCTACACTTTCTGATGCATTACAGGACTGTTGATTGGTGGAATATCGTGAAGCTGAGGCAGGTCTGCAGTTCACGTGCACTACACAGTTGCATTAGTGGCAAAAAATGCTATCCGAATATTGCTACAACTGTAGTGTTATGTAGTCGGTTGAATTCATGTTTCATAGATAGTCAGTCCTTTATCAAACTGTAGCAAGTCGATTAGTCCCATATACTATTTTTACTTCTCATAAAAACATTTTAAAACATACATTTTTAGTTGTTGGCCCCTTTGGGGCAGTGTACAACAAACATAACACATTATTGACTCTTTATCACCTACCATGGAAGCCATGTCTCCATCCACCTGATGAATGTTGTGTATCTGCTCTCCTTTTAGTGTAGTTTTGGTCTCCACCCATTTCCAAGGGAAAGCTTTGGCTCTTTGCCAGCTAAATGCTACACCACTTTCACCTGGGTCTTGTGCCATTGTTTTTCGACAGCCCATTATTCCAAATCCCCAACAGTCAACAAACTGTCACATTGGACCGAAAGCTCGTGTTTTCGACAGCCCATCCAACATTGTTCCGGCGGCCCATTGCACCAAACATACAAAACCTCTGTGCAACAGACACAAGAACATTGCTAATCATTATGCAAATTGACGTCACAGGACCTTCCCAGTCCTTCCCGATATATTCTTTTCCGACCATGCATGAACCGTCCTTCTTAGTCTCTGATTGGCTTACCCTGATATTCTTGCCCTAAACCTCACTAATCTCATTCCTCATGCCTAACCAACTCAACCAACGAGGGATGAGTAATACGTGGTGGGTCAAGCGTCCGCCAGCAGGGAAATAAATCTGGAAGGTCTGTTAAAGTCGTTCTGCATTATAATTAGCCATGAGCATCTGTTTGTTGCATGGAGAGGGATTTTTTGGAGTAATGGGCCTTCGGAGAAGTGGGCCTTGGTTTTCGAGATAAAGGGGCTATCGGACAAATGGGCTTTCGTTCCATTGGGACCTTTGGAGTTTTTGGAATAAAGGGCCTTCGGAACGATGGTCAATCGCCTTAACCACCTATTTGCTAACTGTGTCATTCTGCCATTTTGATGCTGAGCAGGTAGAGTGCAGAGTGATTTTATTTTTGCTCTTTCACTAAATGAGGTTGACGAGAGTGGTGACAGCGTGCCAAGCAATAAAGTTGCGGCCCACAAGACCAAAAACACTTAGCTGAAATACGCTTAGCAGTCCAGAGAGACCAAGGAAACGGCGGAGTTGGGTGGTGGGTTCAGCAGGACAAGCGACCACTTTCACATTGCGCAAAGCTATTCGACCCATCGTGAGGATAAAGAGTATTGATTAATCAAGTTGGGTTATCTTGATATGTGTATTCTGTCCCGTATCCCGACCTGCTGTGGTTAGAGTCGAAATCTAGAGGATAAATTTGCTTGACATGCGGAATCAAAGGCCTCTTTGAAGTGTCATCCAACAGCAGAACAGAGAAAAACAAGAACACGCTCTGTTCTCATTTGGACAGCCCCTCTGACGAAGGCATGCTGCAGCATTTGCTTTGTCAAAAAAACACTAATGACTCAATCTGTGATTTGGATCAGAGAAGACTGTTTTGATAACTGAGTCTGTTTTATATATATTTATACAAATTTGCGGCGCCTTTCATGCCAATTAAATATTTTGTTTGTGAGCTCTCTCATCTGTTGCCTTTATTTTTTTTTAGTTTAGAGGGAATCTCATGTGAGGCTTTATTGCTGACATTTTTTAAATAATAATAGATGCATGGGCTTATGATGTGTTCCATGTGTGGAAACATACCTGTTGTGCCATTATCAATGGATGAATTGTCTCCCTCCAGGCCCCACAGCGAGCTTGGTGCTGCTGTCCCAGCTCCAGCCGCTGTCCCGCTCCGCATACTCCACCCTGACGCTCCACGTGCCGCTGGTCCTGAGAGACGGGACGTCGGGCCTCACCAGCACCGGGACGGTCACCGTGTCCGTCTGTCCCTGCCTGAGAGGAGGGGCCCGGGCTGGGGAGAAGGAGAAGGAGAAACAGACGGAGGGCGAGTGGGACTGGGAAAGAGAGGCGGTGTGTCTCCCTCAGCAGTCCTCACTGCCGTCCCCCGGCCTCAGCACCGCCGCCCTGCTGGCCATTCTGGCTTGTGCCGCAACTCTACTAGGTAAATACTTTGATACAGATACATAGTGACGATGTCTGAGGATAACAAAAAAAGTGTAATAATAATATTGTTTTGTACCCGGATGGATAGTATATAACCAACATCATGTTTTCACTACAGCATTATTTATGAAGTTATAGCACTACGATTTACTGCCTATAAAGGAGTTTAATGCTAATCTAAAAAAAAAAAAAAAGATGAGTAAATAGTGTTTAGGGCTGTTTACCCTCCACTACACCCCAGGGTGTTTAATCTGCATATCAAAATAATGGAGGCAGCAGCGTAAATATTTTCCTTAGTCACAGCTGCTGAATAGTGGGGTTTACTTTTTCTCGCAATTTTGGTCCAGTCATCTCCTCTGGCAAGGTCGGCACTAATCACTGCTAAAATAACAATTCTGAATGATTATCCGGGCCCTCCTGTTTTTGATAGCGGCATAATAAAATGTCACTGGCACCTTTGCAGAAACGCTCAGTTGGATAATGTGGAGGTGCTGAGAAGGTTTTGGCTCACGGCCAGCAT
Source organism: Myoxocephalus aenaeus (assembly GCA_038501785.1). Classification (NCBI taxonomy): domain Eukaryota; kingdom Metazoa; phylum Chordata; class Actinopteri; order Perciformes; family Cottidae; genus Myoxocephalus; species Myoxocephalus aenaeus. Next base: position 23,895 of record JBAMJR010000067.1, read on the forward strand.
CGTTGTCATTTCTATTCAGCCTGTTGGATCACTACTCATGCCTTGTTGATAGGGGCATTATCATTCTGGAAGAGGCCAGTTCAATCAAGACGGAAACGCAACGCGGCGTGAAGGTGATCGGGCAGAGTGTGTCTTTTGGTGGGAGTTTAGAATTCAGTTCTCCAAGTTACAAGGGCATGAACTACACCAGGGAAATACACACAACTTTACAGCACTCGACTCAAGTTTGAGGCCTGAGAATAGAGCTGCAGCTTTGCGCCAGGACAATTTTGTCTACATTGTCGTACATAAGAGGGATATCGAACCATTTGGTAACCACTCGTCTGGGCCCCCGTCGAGGAGAGACGTACATGTTAGTCATGGCGTGACGTTGATCCCTCAGATTGTTGTGCGGTATTAGATATTCCCCACTCTTTACAGGAATCGTTAGATCGGTTCCACAGAAACAAAATAATGCAAAGCTCCAACAATATTAAAGCTGTGGATTTACTCACCACCTGTGGTACATCCATATGGAGACACAACCAATCATGGCTTAGCAACCATAACCAAGCCCAGTAGGTCTGTCAAGGTTTGACAATCTATTTATTTATGGTTTATTTGATAGGGACGGATAGAGTATACATAGACAAACTAAAAACAGTTTTCCGATGCATTTATCATAGTGTTTATAACGGTTGCAACACCGACTCTGGAAGAGGATAAGCACAGTGAGGTAAAGAGGAATGTAAACTGAAAACGGCAAGATACAATGCAGCACACATTATGAGCTCTATTAAAAATGGTGAAGTGCGGCACCGATTTCAAGTGATCAGGCCGTGATTTCCAGGACTTTGTTCCTTTCACAGAAAAAGCTGTCTGAGCAAAATATGTTTTGCAGAATGGAGCCTAAAAATTGCCACTTCAAGTTGCTCTGGAGGATCTGCTAAAGCTCTGCAGTCTGTTGATGGATTCACAGAAAGGTTCAGGTCCATTTAAACATTTAGACACAAGCTTTACGGAACGCAAATCAATAGTTTTCATGGAGCTCTAATAAGAGACATAGGCCTATTCACTATCACAAGAAATTGGAGCATTGGCATTAACTTTATAATACATTATTTATATAGCACTTTTCCGAAGTGCTTTCCAGAAACAAGCAGATAAAAACCAAAGACCACATTAAAACAGATCATAAAAACATGGGGGGATCAAATAAATACTAATAATATCTATATATATCCACAGTGATAGCCACAGTAATTGACAAGAAACAAGACTGTTGTGAACTTCTGTGTCAAATCAAAAACCCTTTATTTGAAAGAGCACTGAAAATCCTGAACTTTGGGCTGTAGTGAAACCAGGCGACAGCCTCTGGGACCGAAAAGGGAAGCCAATGCAGAAGTGCCTTAAACTTGTATTCTTTCTAATGGCCGGCAGGGGGCGACTCCTCTAGTTACAAAAAAAAAGAAGTCTGGTTGTAGTGAAGTCTATGACTCTACTTCTCTCTTGATTTATTCCTTCAGTATAAATTGGAAACATGAGTTTATGTCTCAATCTCTAGTTTCAAGTCTTCTTCAATACAGCGTGATGTTCATTTAGTAAATTATGGTCTATTTAGAGTCAAATTGATAAAGCAGGGTATGCTTTCGGGTGGAGCTACCTTGTGATTGACTTTGGCGGTCTGGAGTTGTTCGTCTTAATTACTCTAACTTGAACCCTTTGACAGCGTCTTTCCAGCTCATGAAAGTTCATTGTAACCTTTTGGTTGCCTAAAAAAATTATTGTTCAGCATTGGCTTGTACTTAGCTCCACTTTCTAGTTCCACTTCTGGTTGCAAAAAAACAAGATGACTACAGTCAAAATGCCAAACTTGAGGTCACGGTGACTACATCCACTTCTTATATAGAGTCTATATGGGGAACATAAGGATCAGTTGAGTATTCTCAGGTATTTTTGTCCTCAAGGTCCCTTTTCGATCCGGTGTCTTTTAAAAGAAAATGATTTAAGCAATTCCCTATATTGACTACAAGTAGAATATTTCCACATTTTGTAGATGATGAACTTATTAAGTTAAACAAAAAACTTGTCAAATAGAAACAAATCTAGCTTTCAGGGTGGACTCCTACCACAGGTAGTCTTGTTGGACGAAAGCTTCCAGGCTCGACTCTTTGCCCACAGCCCTGGGTCAAATGTAGCTCTGCTTTGGGAATATGGAATAAGAGTCACAGGAGAGTAGAGCATCCATTTGCCTGACTGGAGCTGAAAGTCAATTACACAGTGGAGGCATGTAGCGTGCTGATATGATACAGCGGCCCTCTAACCCCAAGGCCTCTTCTGTATTTGTTTTCGTCTCTGTGTCTCATCTCATTGTCTGACTGAATGTGTCTCCCTTCGCTCACTCTCTCCTCTTCCTCCTTTATTTCCCCGGTGACTTCTGCCCCCTCCTCCCTTGTTAATCATTCCCTTTTCCAATTTCTCTCCTCTGCCTCGACATCCCTCATTCCCCCGCCCGTCCACAGCGGTGAGCGCCCTGTCATTGTCACTGCGCCGGCAGAAGCGCGACTCCCTGTCCCCGCTGGAGGAGGACGACGTGCGCGAGAACATCATAACGTACGACGACGAGGGCGGCGGCGAGGCCGACACGGCCGCCTTCGACATTGCTGCGCTCCAGAGCGCCCCACAGCGCTCGCGCGGCTACCGCACGCTGGACAGCAGGAATGTGTAAGTAGGCTGAAGGTGTGTGTGTGTGTGTGTGTGTCTGCTACATCAGAGAGCGTGCTCACATGTACACATGTACAACAATTGTTGTTTGATGACATCAAACACCCTGGCCGGCCTCTTATCGCGCGCTGAAAGGAAGTTCTGGAGGAAACAAACCCACCCCCTTCAGAGTAAAAGCTTTCATCCCCGTTGAGCACTTAATTGATCCACTTAAGAAACGGATCGAGTCTTAACTCCCAGATCATAATCAGTCACCGATCAAAATGCTGAGACAGAAGGCTATCAAGCTCTGCAGTCCTGGGAGACCACTTTGTTGTGCTCATTTTGTTAAAGCGCGTTTATGCTCTGCTACATCAGAGGGCTGTTTGCACCCACTTTGATGTCTCTGCGAAACATTGTTATTGCCTTTGGACTAATAATTAGCTCCGATGAATTCCGGCAAGCCATACAGAAAGGCCATAAACAAGAACAAAGGCTGCATTAAGTTTATCGAAAATACTTTCTCGCAATTCACGGAGGTGGACACAACAACATGACCAAAAAAAACAACTTTAAATCTAAAGCAATCTGTTGCAACGTCCCTGCAATAAACACTACCTTTGTGGTGTTTTACAATGTTTTTTCTTGACTCTACTTGTCACGGAGGGCCACGGATAGTTCAACTTTATGGAAACTTTGAAGCCACCGTTTGAGGTTCTGTTGTATGTGAGATCCTACAGAGACTTTCCAGCCACATTTACACTTGCATCTCTGTTTTCATGGCAACAGCAACAGCTTTATAATGTCTCCTGTGGCTCTGGAGGGAGCTTTTGTGAAGTCTGAGAAAGTAACCCTGATACAACGGTTTGTAAATTGGTCTTCACGCTCGAGGTTAGAAGTCAGCATATCTCGGCCTTGGCCGCATAATTTTCAACAATATTTTGGAGATGTGGACAAACAAAAACAGAAATACTCTGCTGCAATGTGTATATAATGAGTGGGTCTAGCTGGTGAGCTTCATTCCTATATGGCCTTTCATCACGTTTTCTTCACTGGAAGGGCCACCTAGAGGGCACCTCATCAGGTTTTATCAACCATAGAGCATCCAAGATGGCACTTTTTGCTGCGGTTTGACGATGGTCTCAAAAACACTCTCAAATTGACCAGAGATAGTGTGTTCTGGTGGGCCAGAAAGTTAAGACATACACCAGTATAATGTCCTAGACCAGACCTGGGCATCTTACGGCCCTCTCCCAGTTCGGCCCGCGTGAGGTCAATAAAAAAAGAAAAAGAAAAAGAAAAAGAAATAAATAAGGTGCACGCCATGAATGCAATACAAACGGCACTGCTTTTACTTTGAAGGCGATTTATTTATGCGTGCGCGCACGCGCGCTTACGCAGCCTCACGACGGGCAGTGTTGCCGACTTGGAGACTGAAGTGAAAGTGTATTGTTATGCAGTTTCTGTTCTCAGCGAGCAGCGGGTGCTGCCGCGAGACCCCCGCCTCTCAAGGAGCCTCGCGCTGCAGTCTCCGCCTCCAGATTGAAAATTAATCGCGCAAAGCCGCCGTCAATCCACTATGGCAGAGCACTATAAATCAGGATCACTTCTGGATTTTTACTCTTCTCTCAAAGAGGAGAACTTTCCTCACATGAGGAGGCCTGCTCAGAAGATGTTGGTTCTCTTTAGATCTACCTAAATGTGAACAAACATTCTAGTGATGAAGTTCAACAGATCAGATCCTCTCTCACTGATACCTGTCAGCTGTCCACATCTCCACCTCATTCAACCAGACTTCATGCTCTTGTTCAAGCAACACAGACTGGACTTTTCTCACTAAGTAAGAACAACTGAACTGGAAAACATCAAAAGCACTTATTGCTTTTGTTTAAAGTTAATAAATTGCTGGTCTTTAACATACATATTTAAGGTAAGGTTTAAAAAAATCTATAAAAATTAAATTACATTTTTTACTTATTTTCATAGCCTTATTGTAACATGTATTCTTACCAGTAGCAGCTCAAAACCATATAATTTACAGTTTTTTAATAAAGTAATAACATTAATATTGAGTTAATTGAATTAAGTTCAGAGTATTGGTTCGGCCCTCCACAACGGTCCAAATTTCTCATGTGGCCCCTTGGGAAAATTAATTGCCCACCCCTGTCCTAGACGGACACCAGAGACCTTTTTTTGTCTGTCACTCTCTGCTGTCAACATAAGACAAAAATGGCAACTGATTTACCAAAAATGAATATGATAAATTAATGACAGATTTTGTCTTGTGTCTCACAGACGTTACGCCCATCAAACCCAAGAAAAGGCTCGCACCTACAGCTGGGCTCAGAATCCGGGTGTGGAGCACAACTACTCGGGACCAGCGGGGCCTCTCTATGGTCGCCTCTGTTACAGCAGCCACACGCTGCCGGTCCTCCGACGCGCACCAGGCGGAGCATTTGAGCCCGGCATGGCAGAGCTGGGATACCGCTTTCCCGGTGGCCAGCCAGACCATTCTCTGGTCATCCAGAACCAGGGGGCCGTGGTGGGGCCCATGGAGTCCGGGGCGATATACATAGCACCCACGGACCTCAGCAACGGGAGCCGTGCTGGAAGCCGCGACGGGACCGCACCCCAGAGTGGGATGAGCACGTCGGACGGCGGGACTCCGAGGACCAGCGACAGCCAGGAGAGAGGAGGCGGGACGGGAACCGCGAGCAACTGTACTGAGGGGAGCAACGAGGACAAAGCGAACCACAATCAAGATGTGGACTGGGTGAGGATGCTGTGACCCCACTTTCACACCAAACACACAATTTATGGATCGTTTGTGGATCGTAGTTAAACTGATATCTAGCGTGACCCCAAATATGCTCCACTATGAGCGGTCTGGTCGATAGGAGGTGTGATATTTTACTCTTCGATCCGGTCTCCCCCGTCTGCAGAGAGATGTTTGGGCATGCCAGGTCAGAAAACGTAGGGCTTCTGTACTGCAACACAGTTTAATGGATGGATGGATGTTTCGGGAAGGCTAAATAAGGCTGATAGACGTTGGATAAACTAGTTGATGAATCATTGAAGAAACCATTAAATGGAAATGAATGAATACATTATTCAATTAAATAAGTAATTAAGAGTAAGTAAGAAACTAATTAAACAAATGGTAACGATGCATACTTGCACGTTTTGTGTGAAACTGCCATATGAATGGACTCTGTACGAAAACACAGTTTAATGGATGGATGGATGTTTCAGGAAGGAGGAAAGGTGATAGACGTTGCATCGAATGATGAATTAAAATTGAATGAATTACTCGATTAATGATATATGGCTCCATTGGGGAAAACATTAAAGTTGAATGAAGGACTTAATTATTAAATTTGAATAAGCAAACGAGTAAGTAAGAAAGTAATTAAGCGAATAAAAAATAATTATTACGTTATTTTTCTTCTCGGTACATTAATGTCCTGCTGTTCGTTATCTTTTCTATGTTTTATTTTATTTATTAGGCCCATAGAAGGGCTGTCTGGCCTTTCCTTTATTCAATTTTCAAATATTTTATCTCTCCATCACTCCCCTCTCCATTTCCCTCTCACAGTGCAGTGTTAGCTCATTCTAATGTTCAATTAATATCTCTGGCTTCTTCCAACTCTTTGCCTTTCGTCCCCTCTGTTCGCCTTGATGTCTGTCTCTCCTTCATCTCAATCAACTTTTTTTTAATCATCTCCTGCTTTTCCTCCATTCGGGCACTTTATCATCAAACTCCCCCGTCTTTCTCCATACCTCTCATTCCATGTTGTGTTACTGTGACCAAACCTAACAGAGCCACACCCTCCCCCAGCCCCCAACTGAAACCCCTCGTGCTCGCCTACGTTCCCTCCAGGTGCAGTCAGAGACGCTACCCAGGGAGCATCACCTCGTCATGACCCGATCCGGCTCCGTGATGGGCCAGGGTCACGGCGCGGGAGGATGGGTGTGCGACTCCGCTACCCTTCCCGCGGCGGGACGCAGGACCTCCCGCGGGGGCCTGTCCCCGAAACGCACAGGCTCCGGCCAGTCCGAATCTGACTCCAGCGGTGGCGGCGGAGGGGGAAATGGAAGTGGGGGTGCCTCCACAGATGGACAACAGCAACATGTCAATGGACGCAACTACGCCACTGTCCTGCAGGGGGAGATGTCTAGACAGAGGGACTATCCCGGCAGCTTGGGGAGAGGAGGACTGGAGATGGGCAGCAACTTTGTGGTGGCGAGGCCGGAGGGCGGAGGGATATCATCGGTCTACCCGGAAGCGGCTGGCTTTATTGGGGACTGGCGTGATCGGATGGGTCTGGGTGGGTATGTTCTGGGCAGGAGGGATATGACCCCCCAGCTCTTCCCCTTCCCGGGGCCGCCCCGTGGAGTGTACGGCGGGGTGATGGGCTTCGGGGGCGCCTGGGTTCCCGGGATGGAGGCCGCGAGAGGAGCCCCGGGGCCCGCCGGGCCCTCCCTGGCATTGAGGGTGGGTGAGTTCCTGCGTCTGCGCCTCGCCCAGGTCACTTTCGACCCCTCGCAGCCGCCGTACGACTCTGTGCAGGTGTACGGCCTGGAGGGAACAGGGTCCCGGGCTGGATCCCTCAGCTCCCTCGAGAGCGAAGGAGAGAAGGATGCGGAGAAGGAGGAGTGGGGGGCAGGGATGGAGGAATGGGGCCCCCAGTTCCATAAATTATCCCAACTCTTCAGAGACCGGGAGAAGGAAAAGGAAGAGAAGGAAAAAGATGACGTGGGTGCCAAAAAGGAGAGTGAAAGGAAAGACGAACCGGGGAAGACGGAGAAAAGAGAGGGAGGGAAGCCAGCCGGGGAAGAAGGGAAAGACTGAGGAATGATAAAAAGGAAACAAATAGGGGCAAAGGGGGTGAGAGGGAATAGGAGGATGATGAAAAGGCAACCAGAGCTAGAATAATGTGAGGAGAAGTTAAAGGAGAGAAAGATGAAGAGGCAAAGTAATAAAAAGAGACAGAGAAAAATGAGCCTAGGGAGGGTGGAGAGTGCGAGGGCAGGGAGGGAGTGATTGATGTAATTTAAAGCAATAAGTGTTGAAACGCTGATATGGTTGAGCACAGATACTGAGACAATGCAGAGGCTGCTTCTGCTCGGGGCAGCAACAATTTGTTAAACGCCTTGGACAAAGAAAAACAACCCAAACATCCAAGACTCGATTTAATTCAACTCGCAACGTACATGGAATGAGAAACAGCAGGAAACGAGAAGAAAGACGTTTTCTCATCGCCTGTGTGTGTGTGTGTGTGTGTGTGTGTGTGTGTGTGTGTGTGTGTGTGTGTGTGTGTGTGTGTGTGTGTGTGAGAGAGCATACGTGTGCATCTTTAGTGAATAGTGGCGGGGAGAAAATCATGATACCCAGAGACAATTTAAAGATGAGACCGATGATAAGTAAGCTGCAACATTAGTTTCCGGGACAACGTGCAAGAACAAAAAACTTTCAACCAGGAAGTTTAAGAAACTAGGATAACACACAAGTGGGAGGGGGTGATGTACGTATTTGAATATGAGGTGAACGGGACAAGGGGACGGATGTATAGCGAGAAGCGGTCGGGGGACGGACGTGAGACGATTGTACAGAAAGCGTTACTTTTCATTCCGTCTGCAGTGGCAGAAAAGTGAATTATTCAGCTCACTACTTCATTCCAAATGAAAATGATGAATCATTTAAATCCTGCAAAAGATTCTCCCTCCTCTCAGCCCACAAGGAAAACAGACATTGTGAAATATTTAAGTGATTTAGGGATGCGATCCCCTCAACACCCCGCCATCTCATCCCTCAAGCTTTTTGTAGTCGAGTGTTGGTATGTTTACAAAGGTTCACACAAACACACACACAGACACAGAAGAACTGATGAACACCATAAGGCTTTGATTGTAGTACAGTGAATTATAAAAGCAAAACCATACCACGAGCGCTCCATCTGCTCCGCGGAGTGACGAGAACTCTATTATTCATCTCCTAAATGTTTTTATGGAAGAAGTCTCCTATTTTTTAACGCCTAACCCCACTGTAGTCCCACTTGACACGTCTTGAGGACAGAGTATGCATGATTGTACGTATGAACCTAAAAAGTCTATCAATTTCCATTTTGAACACTCGCACTCCCCAAATAGAAAAAGTCCACAGCTCTGTAACAAAGTTATAGGGGGAACAACTCCACAGAGGCTTTTTTTTCTTCTTCTTTTGGTTCCCATTAAAGGTCAGGATGCAAATGAGCTGGAGTTTTCAGCTGGAATGCACTTTTTTTTACCGTGTGATGTTCAACAATAGATAACGAATTACGTCAAAGATAACAGTTGTTTTTTTTAAGATGTCAACGAAAACAAAACAAAAAAAAGATACAATGTTTGACTGTACGTAAAAAGCATTTTCAAATGTAAATACCACTGAATATTATTGCAAAAGAGAGTATATAAAATGAATAATGAGTGATTAAAAAAAAAATGAAAAAAAAATAAAACAGAACATCGTCGGGACCGTCTGTATGTACCGTAGATTAGAAATGGATTCACTGAGCTGGACTTGACAGCCTCCTGGACTGGAACAGCACCATGTATTCTACACCTGTGTAATAAGTGAGCAGGTCTGGTTTGCGGTAGCACTCGTCTGTGATGGGCAAGCCAGGGATTCAATTATACATTTGCCCTCTGGCAGAAGTTTGTCGAGCAAAATATCAGTAACAAGAAGCCTCAGAGCCTCGCCGGTCCCAGCGAGGATCCCAGTGGGATGAACATCTAATGGAGCGAAGGGGAAATTCCCCTGATGGGCACGCAACAAAAATTCTGTATTCCTTTTCTTTTTTTTCTTCCCTAAATCTGGATTACTATTCTGCAAAAGTGGAATGAAACACTTAAACAGAATGTGTAATAAGTTTCGAAAGACAGCTCTGTCATTAGTGTTGCACTGCCTGAGAAATATGAAACAAAGTTTTATGGATAGTAACTTATCTCCAGAAATATAATAAACTGTACAGTTAAGAGTGAGATTTTTAATAAAAGATCGGGGGAAAGTGACTGTCCATCAAATGTTATCATTTCAGGCTGTGCAGCTCAATGACCACATTAATATTGCATTTTGCGGTGCCTTGACCGCTGCATAGATCAAGCAAAGTCAAGCAAATTCTCTAATTTCGGGGACTTATAACCCAACAGACTTTCTTTATTTTTTTTGTTACAAGCCCTCAGGGGAGTTTCACCTCCTGCCCAATCCTGAATGTGGTTGTCTTTGGTGTGCCATTGCAGAAATGTCCCCGTTTGTCACTGTTCGTTGTAAAGCCACCCCACACAAGTCAAGCTGTCTACTTTGCTATTGTCCGCCAGGTTTGGTCCGCCCATAAATCTTGTTGTCAAGGTCCGCTTCAGTCGACACTTCAACCAGTCAGGACTGGAAACGAAAACCCATACACACCTCTGTACCCTTTACCGGAGCCACAGGCTTGTCCATACAGTGCCACTGTGCAGACTGCATGGTATCAGGACCAATGTACAAATACTGCACAATAACCGGAGAAGAGTGTGTGTGTGTCGGAGGGGAGGTGCAGAACCACGACGAGGGGGGATCTGACTCATGTCATTTCGCTGATCAACAATACCTCAACACCCTAAAGCTACCTAAACCTTTCAGCAGCTATGAGCCACTAAGTGACAAGGCATGAGGCCCAGTAGACACCTGCAGCGATACTGTGCGCCAACTTTAAAGGGCAAATTCCAGTTTCTTACAACTTGGGTCTTATTTTCTTAGATTCCTGTCAAATGGAGCATTTAACACGAGCTCACAGGTCTATAACGAACCGCAGGCCAGCCAGTAGTCGTAATAACTCTGTTGTAAACACGGGAATAGAATAGGAGTAGAAGGAGTTCGCCATGCTTCGATGCTACACTGTTAAACACTCATCTGGCGATAGCAATGTGCTTTAGAAAGTGTGTAGACGAAGCATGAAGTTGTGCTCATTCACTCTGGCCCTCTCCGCATTGTAGCGTTGCTACTCCACTGCTCTTTTTAGTCGTTAGTGCAGAGCAATCAGATTTTATTCCAGCGTGGATGCATAATTTAAGGAAGTTAGCTACAACGCTCCGACGCTCTTGATCCAAGGAGGGAGATTCTCGCACAACATTTTATACAGAGTCGCGTCTTGGGCGAATTGGATTGCCACTGGATATAAACAAAAAAAGCTAAGTTATGCATCCACGCTGGAATGAAATCTGATTGCTCTGCGTTGCAGCCGGATGATGAAAAGGCGAAACGACATCCGCCTCTCTATGATGCATACAGAATTTGTACTTGCTGAGCAGCAATCGTCGTTCTCCCTGTCCCACTTCAGGGGGTTTATCTGATCTGAACCGTCAATGATCTGCATTACCAAAACCGTCTGGGCTGGAGCAGGACCCGACCTTTAGCCTCAGAAAAACAACAAGCATTTCTATCAGACATGTTTGCTGTCGGTTTCAAAGGTACTATGTGGCTTACCTGGATGCAAGACAGCGACTTGGGGTGCGTTCCCTTTTGATTTACCTCCACATAAACTGGTTTAGATCTCACTAAACTACAACCTACAGAAGTATTTCTGACTTTGTTGTAGCAATGCTGTTATTTATTATTTCTCAGCCTTTAGTCAGGTGTGTATAATATTATAACTCAAAGAAATGATGGTAAAAACAAGACCCAAATTGTAACGGACCAAAATTTTCCTGGAGTTTTTTTGGAGTAGAATGTCAAACGATTTAGAACGGATACCACTGGTACACCCAAAAATGACTGCCAAAGAACTTGGAACCATTTTGTTATGAGAATCATTCATTCGTTGTGAAGAGCACTAATGTGTCGCTTTGCCAATGCATCATCTGGGCATCTGGGTTTTCATGAGCATGTTGGTGAAATGTGCCAACTTTCTGAGTCTCTCCGTCTCTCAACGCACAGACAAAAAATAAAAAAAGAAGACGCTCTTGTCATTTTCATAACAGAATCGGCAATTCTGGGACAGCCATTGCAAAATAAATGAGCATGGTATTCCAGTGGGTCACCTTTCTTGCCTTGCCAATTATGTGGTTTATTCCACAGTTCTGATTGGCTCCAGGTGTTTCATCTCCCCTGATTGGTCTAATTCAAAGTTCTTCTCTGGCTGATTGGTCAAAATCATTGTGATGATTCTCCTGATTTGTCTTATTTCGGAGTTCTGGAGTGCTGCGCCGACCGAACCTCTCAACGGAGCTGATTATGCCACCTCCTGAGCCCCGGCAAATTGGTTCAATCAACAGCGTGATTAGTGGACTCAGTTCGTTTTAAATAGAATAAAAGCCTGCGGCCTCTGCAGCACTCCCGGCTCAGATTTACTGACCCAGAGTGACGGATGAAAGTGGACCTGCCAGACCATTTGTCAAGTCCTCTGTCCAAAACCCCCCTCATATACTGAGGATACTGAAATCCCTCTCAAATGACTGGAGCAGCATTTAGATATGCTGACATGTAGCTTAAGGGTGCAGGTTGAAGGTCGTGACCTCTCGACCCCAAAATGGTAGACCGCTTTGTTTTTGTGCCCCCCCTTCCCGCTCCCTCCCACGGTCAACGTCATTGCTCCTGCACGATGTTGATACAATCTCCACAATTGCGTGCTGAACAAAGTGTATTTATTTCTGTTGTACTTTTTCTTTTTGTAAATTTGAATAAAAAAGGAACTATTTCAAAGAGATGAGTCAGATCCACTCTGTGCTCCTTTCTGCCGTCTCCCGAGTTTCTGGATAATCAGACTGTGTGTGTGTGTGTGTGTGTGTGTGTGTGTGTGTGTGTGTGTGTGTGTGTGTGTGTGTGTGTGTGTGTGTGCCCTCTGTAAGTGTGTTTGTGTGTCTTTAAGAGAAAGAGATGGCGTGAGAGTGCGATCGAGAGATGTTCTGTGCAGTGCATACAAATGCGTTCAGAACTTGCGAGCATGAGTGTTGTTGCGAGTGGGTGTACCTGCTCAAATTGGCCACTTGAAATTTCAAAACCACAGACAGTGTGTGTGTGTGTGTGTGTGTGTGTGTGTGTGTGTGTGTGTGTGTGTGTGTGAGAGTACTTGTGTTTGTCTGACTGCAGGATGAAGGAACACCTTGTCTGGTCTGATCCAGCCCGGTGGGGGATGTGAGGTCAGTAATAGAGGACAGACGGAGAGAGGTCTGCAGAGCAATCAGGCTTCCAGACAAAGGGGAGGGTGTTTGGGGGAAGTGAGAAAAGGCATACAAAAAAATATAAAAGAGGACATTTCGAACTCAAGAACAGCAGCAAAATAGAGCAGACCTGACGGCTGCGACCGGATAACACGAGGCCCCATTACCGGTCCCTGCCGCTCTCCTGTGCTCCGTCCCGGCTCAGTGATGGATCGGGGTGATGTGCGCCATCCCTGTGTGACTGAATGGCTGGTTAAAAAGATTTATTACAATAATCAAATATGAAGGAGGGGATTATTTCTACATGATGGTTGAGACAATGATCGCGTTAGCCGGGTCTCCGCTTGATTACAATGATAATACCCGCCTGAAGTCAGGGAGAGGGAGCGGGAGCGGATTGGGGGAGAACCGTATTAGCTGTTAATATGCGAGTCTGTTGCATTACATAAAACTGTGTTTGTGATTGGGTTAGAGCTGATTCTGCTGAGCGCTGAGGGGGGAAAAAAACACGAAAAGAAGAAGCCCTTGCCATCTCTTGTGTGTCTGTGCATTCCCATAATTATGAGATTCATGCAGCTGACTCTCCCCCCCTCTGGAAGCTAACATCATGTATCTAAAGAGGCCGCCAAGTCAGTTGGAGGCAAAACAGAGTTAACTGATAAAACACATCAACTTGTAACCGACGCAACGTTCTTATCGATTTGGAGAGCTCCTACATGTGCGTTTATCAGTCTGCCTAAAGCGTCAACACCGCAATGCAGCATTCTAGGTGAGTTGCTGCTGTCATGGCGCTGTCAATAATTACAGCATGCATAATTGATCATAGTATAATGGAGCTGGAGATAAAATGAGCTCTGTTAATGCCGTACACCGGGGAACGACAAACTGCACTGTACTGGAGAGTTATACGTACACACTCAATGTGCTGCAGGATTGCATCACAGGACACACAACAGTGTGTGTGTGTGTGTGTGTGTGTGTGTGTGTGTGTGTGTGTGTGTGTGTGTGTGTGTGTGTGTGTGTGTGTGTGTGTGTGTGTGAGAATTCAAGTACATGGAGATTCCTTATTCCGTTTGAACCTTACTGACACAGAATCCCTCTGGCTATTCAGCACAGTGCGCAAGACACACAAGTTGGTGTGTGTGTGTGTGTGTGTGTGAGCTTGTGCTTTTGCATCTCAACTACATACAGGCTTTAACATATACAGTATATGGCACAGAAACACAAGAAATGTCCACGGGGAAGTGACTTTCAACAGTTGTGGCCCTGAAATGTCATTTTGCGGATGTGATGGCCTCCTGTCCCTTATAGTTAAACGCTGTGTGTGTGTGTGTGTGTGTGTGTGTGTGTGTGTGTGTGTGTGTGTGTGTGTGTGTGTGTGTGTGTGTTCTGCAATGATCAGCGTGATGAAACTACTGTTTCTTCCAATGGAGTCGGGTAGCTCTTGAGGAGCGCATATATGGGCACTTAAGGGTTTATTTCAACCAAACCAGATGAACGATGAACCAAGATGGTTTTGGTCAGTGTGCGAAACATGCGGTGGCAATCAGGGAGTCCCATCCACCCCGGCTCTCCCCCTCTTCCTCCCAGCCTGGCACGTGTCATTTACGATGTAAAATTGTCTCTCGCACTACTCACATTTGTGAATTCATGTTTTGCAGTTTCGATAATGCTGGGCATGAGTTAGCTTTTAAAAAACATTTTAGTAACAATGACAGGTGGCAAATAATTGTCTGATGATTTTAGAGACCCCGCCCAAAATTGTGCTATTGAGCCTCACAGGTGGTCTCAAGCGTCAATCAAGGGATCTCAGACCCCCCCTGACTGGAGTCTGGTGGCTTTGAGGCATGTTTACTACTTTAATGAATTAAAGTATTGTCCGCATCCCTGTGGATTTTATTATCTCTCAATCAATGGCCACAAGCCAAAACTCGTTGGTCTAAACAATAAAGTTGCTATGTTTCTACGTGTTGCTGGAGCTTTGACCCCGTCAGATTTCATCTCGGGTGTAATATTTTGGGTGACCAGTTATGGCTGCATGCTTAAGGACCTCTTGTATTTGTGGTGACTCTCACACACCTTTTATTGCCTGTTGTATACTGCCACTGACTGCCTGCTGACGCATCACTCACTGCTCTTAACTGGCCCCCAGCCAGTAGGGGCCGCTAGTGATAACACGGCCGAATGTGTCGCCTACCCAATGCCGCTACTGGAGGGAGGAAGACAGTTTTCTCACTTTTAGCGTTTGGGACGGTGTGTTTGGCTAACAGCCAACAGAACTACTAGCACACACACACACACACACACACACACACACACACACACACACACACACTGATGAGTACATCGACGCCACTCAGCCGCTGCTCCGTGGGCAGGCAGCTTGGTGGGTTTAATTTTATTTCTGGCAAGATGGCAGAAGTGTGTTTTACGACACTGTACAGCCCATTGGTGTCTGAAGGAGGTGTTGAACCAATTGTGGGTTGTGTCCATTCAATCACACAGTACAGCAGCGGCTGTTGCAGACTCACATCATGGAGAGCAGCACTCCACTGAGTGCTCCTTTTCTTGTTTATTATATTCACTTCAATGCACGTCACGTAGCATCACGCCAAGAAAGGGGCAAAAATAATCGCCTCCACCATGTGTGTCATGTTTCCATCGCGGCCTAATGGAGCTGAAGCCGTTATAACACCGGTGACGACTGCAGAGTCATTTGTATCCTGAATGAATGCAGATTGTAACCTTCATGACTAAAGACAAAAGCCATGTGTTAGTGGATGTGAGTATTCTTTTTTTTTTGGTCCAGTTGTAAAAGGGCTTAAGTAACATTAACTCTACTGGGCCCTCTGGTTTTTATTCTAGCCCCATTCTTCTTCCTCGTCTCGCCGCTCGTCTCTCTCTTTTCATCCCGCGCTCTCCTGCTCATGCGTTTCGCTCGGGACGCTCCCAGAGTTCACTGGCTCATTCGGAGTGTAAAAAATTAAATCTTCATTAACAATCTTAATTAGAGTTCGATCTCCCCATAGTAAGCCGACAGAGAATCCATAGTGTAACAGGGGGAGACCTGCAGCAGGAGTTGGTTTCGGCAAGGTGGGGGGAGGATTAGAGGGGGTAATTAGTGAGTGGGACCTTCAGGGTGAATTACACAAGAGGTATTTACACTTCAGAGGCAGGGAGAACGGGTGGAGGAGGCGGATGATTTAAGCAGCCTGCTGGCGGACGCTGGAACGAAAGTGGCGTTGGTGATCGTGCAGTTCTCGTTTCTGCATTGTTGGCAAACATCGGCTCAGTGGCAGCGAGGGAGGGGAGGGGAATGGGGTTAAAGGGGCCATTATTAGTCAGGAATCTCCATCGGAAATTGCTTCTTGTCTTGCTTTTTGGTGACATGGTGTTACATGAGGCGACATAATCCCTTATCATGCTCCCATAAGCAGAGCGCATTTGCCTAATACCAGACAGTAATCATTCAAAGACCCGGCTGAGCATGCAGCCCGATGCTCCCTCTCTTATCCACATTTACATACCACAGCACACTGTTTAGCTGCTGTGTGGATAAAACAATTCGGTTCCAGCGCAGTTCAAATATGCATGCTGCTCGTAAAAACGAATGCAGGAGACTCACTTTTCTTGCAAATCCTTCAGTGACGGACGTCTTTTCTCCTCGTAGCTATATTGCAGTTAGCTGTCCTATCAGAAACCATTGAAATCCTTCTGCAGTCCTCTTTGTGGAAGCAATGGGCTGAAGAGAGGAGTTTTTTTGCCATAGGGTAACCAGGACCAGCTAGAAGCAGTCTAGAAGTCTAGAAGCAGCTCAGCAGCGCAGGCCTAAGTGAAACTGTATTTCCCCCATCCCCTGCAGAATAGATTATTTGTTCAGCTGTCCAGCTGCTGCCTTATTTTGCAGAGAACATACAGATACACGTGGCCACCGCACATTTATAAACGCAGAGGGCAGGCGATAGTGTCTGGACCTTCGTTTTTATTTATCTGCCCCGCGCGGTTTCCTGGGAACTGAGCTGGTCGACTGCTCCGAGCAGGGTGATCATATCTGCTGTAATGTTGTTGTGGCGGCGCAAGTCTCAGGAGAGAACTCTGCGGATATGTGTGTGTGTGTGTGTGTTTGTGTGTGTGTGTGTGTGTGTGTGTGTTTGTGTGTGTGTGTGTGTGTGTGTGTGTGTGTGTGTGTGTGTGTGTGTGTGTGTGTATGTGTATGTGTGTGTATGTGTATGTGTGAGGGTGAGGTGACAGACTCTATTTAGACACCCGATCATTACTGGGGAGTAAAAAGAAAAATAGAACATGATAACCAATTACAGACACACACACACACACACACACACACACACACACACACACACACACACACACACACACACACACACACACACACACAGATAGCGACAGAGAGAGAAAGAGTTAAGTGTGTTCATTAGCCCTCTGTGTCAGATTGGTTAATTGTTCTATGAAGTGAGTGGAATAATAAGTTGAGGGGGATGTTATGCCGTTAGTGGAATGTTCATGGGGATTTATTCTCATCAGCTGTGCCTCTTATTGTCCTACATAGATCATGGCGGGAAGTTAACAGCCGAGGGCTGCGGAAAAGGCTGAGCCAG
Source organism: Myoxocephalus aenaeus (assembly GCA_038501785.1). Taxonomy (NCBI): domain Eukaryota; kingdom Metazoa; phylum Chordata; class Actinopteri; order Perciformes; family Cottidae; genus Myoxocephalus; species Myoxocephalus aenaeus. Next base: position 41,369 of record JBAMJR010000067.1, read on the forward strand.
TGTTTGATCAACTGCCCACTCACTAAATACCAACAGACACTCAAACTGTGCGTCTGACCATTAAGAATTCCCTCGTCATCTGGCTGAATCTTTCTGTGCAGCACTAGAGCCATGCCGAATAAACCATATCTGTCCACCTTCAGGCTGTACTAATGCACACTGTTCAAAGTTATTTCTCTGAAAAGGTAATCCGTCATTGATATACGCAATTGTGAGCCGGGACAGGTGACTTATTATAAAGAGTCCTTGTAGGGACGCGGGCAGGGTGATTGGATGGGTCTAAAAAAACACAAGACTTCCACCCAGGATGCCGCATCTATTCAATTCAATTCAATTCAGTTTATTTTATATAGCCCAACATCACAAATACAAGTTTGCCTCGGAGGGCTTTACAATCTATACACATAACATCCCTGTCCCGGGACCTCACATCGGATCAGGAAAAACTCCCCTAAAAAGATAGTAAAAACCCTTTCACAGGGAAAAAAGGGAAGAAACCTGAGGGAGAGCAACAGAGGAGGATCCCTCTCCCCGGATGGACAGAAGCAATAGATGTCATGTGGCCAGAATGAATAGCGTAGTTACAGCACATTCAATGAATATGACAGAAATTATTCATATAATGAGTAGTAGGCATGGTCCATGATCCAGATAATCCACGATCCATGAAGCAGAAGGCGGTAGAGAGAAGGGGGGGTGGGGGAGGGCATCAGCAGGGCCATGGCAGCAGGCAGGACCGGTTCCAGGCCGGCTCCATCAGCAGGGCCATGGCAGCAGGCAGGACCGGTTCCAGTGGTGAGGTGGCACATTGCAGCCAACTGAATACCCTTCTGCTCACCCCTTTCCTTCCAACGCAAAAACTCCAAAGGCTCAGTGAAAAAGTCCTGCTCCCCGTGTAGAATTGAAGGGCTCATTCTGAGCTAGCAAAAATACAAATCACAGTTCCAGGTGATTAGACACTAATAAACACATACTGTAGTTCTGAATATAATATTCCACTTCTGCTAATAAGTACCTTTAAATTATACATACTGGACCTTTAAGTAACACAACATCTGTCGTTATTTAAACGCAAACCACGATCTTTTCCGAAACCTAACCAAAGGGTTTTATTGTCGAAATACTACATAGGCTTTGCACAGGAACATCGATCACTTGTGTTGCTGGATTTTCAAATTAAAAGGAAAAGTAAGTACGATATCATACAAGCCTTTTATGAGGATACGTTGCCATCCAAGTCAACGCAGTGCTTGAAATATATTGTCTGTCGTACAATAGTAACAATAATAAAAAATAAGACAATAAAAAGGCCCCCGCACTTTCAATTGATTTATTTAGTGCCGTATAGTGTGACATTTTAATGTCACACCTTCAGCATGTGACCAAGAAGATCCAGAGAGAGAGAGACATTAAATAAAGGCCTCGGCTCAGTCTATTAAATGGATAATCAGCTAAATATTATTGTACTAACATGAAGGAAGAATTATCAAAGTTGAAGCAGCAGGTGTAAGGGTGAAACATTTAGCTTTTTCCCCCGTTGTATCCAACTTTTCTCTTAACATTTGATTTATACACTACTGTCAATATTTATTTCCCCTCTGTATGTCTTCTTCTCTGGATGTAATGATATAGACTAGGAACTAATGCTTCCGATAGTCATGACCTCTCTGGTGGTGATGTAATGTGCTGCCTATTACTTCTCTCGTATTACGATCAATTCTCTTTCATTGGGGCCTGTCCTCTATTGTATTTGCTGACTTGAGGGTTTTCTTGCTGGCCCCATTATGTTATGCCTCCATCAATTACATGACCTTAAACCCATACAGCTGTTCATCCTAAATGTTTGATACAAGCATCACGTGACAAATTTAATATTGCAATACAATAAATCCATCTTGCTCAGAAAAGTATTGCTCTGACAAACTTGGACACATACATCAATAGTCCTTCACGTTCCATTTCTTTCCATTTTCCCTTTAAATAGCTTTAAGCGCGTTCAAATAATCTCTGTCTGATAGTACCACATATATACTGTGTAAAAGCTTCCCCAGCTGTTCACTGAAGCTACGGTAAGTGAGTGAAATATTTACTCCCGAGCCCCTATGATGTTTACGCCTACAGCGCTTATCACATGGAAATATTTTAGCTGCGTTGCGCATCATTGATACAAATTTCCCCTAAATTCAACGTGACATTTTTGGCTTCTTTGGGAAACTCTGATCTCCACTTGAATTAGAACGGTAACAGTAATTGGCAGCACAGTATGAGTCCTTACAAATAGACTCTCCTATTATTACTTAGGGCCACGGACGTTTTGGAGGCCGCCTCCCTTCATAATCTGCCACGGCAACGTGATCTCAAAACAAAAATAAAAATGTCTTGGATCTCTTTTAGCATATTGGTTATCCAGATTGAGTAATAGCGATGTGAGGAAGTAGAATTAAATATCTCCTGAGCTGCATTCTGTCCTAGTCTTGCTTGTTGGAGGTTTGACGCTGTCCATGGTGCTGATCATGCAACCGTCTTTGTTTGGCTCCAATAACCGTATATAATAATAATAATAATAATAATAATAATAATAATAATGAAGATTATTCAGTCGTTTAACATATAAACCTACATACTATTGAACTAACCAATATGAATTTGTGAAGCAGTAAAAAGTCAGAAAAAAAGACTTAAAAAACTAATAAATAATATTAGAATTTAGAATATGATACACATATATTTAAAGATGTAAGTTAATGTTTTCGTTTTAAATAAAAATGATTGAAAATGACAATCAAATAAAAAATAGTTTTATGACTTTCAGCTGTTAGAGTCCTCTTGCCCTGCGGTGATGTCGAAGTGCACTCTGAGGCGTGTCAGTATACCATGACATCTCTTTTAGGTGTGGTCACAGGTGCAGCAGAGCACACGCCCTCAACCCCCCCCCCCCCACACTCTTTCTCTCTCTCTCTCACACACACACACACACACACACACACACACACACACACACACACACACACACACACACACACACACACCAGTGACGTTGGGTGTGGTCAGAGCTGCAACCAGTGGTGTATAGTAACGAAGTAGAAATACTTCGTTACTGTACTTAAGTAGTTTTTGGGGATATATGTACTCTACTTTACTATTTATATTTCGGTTTACTTTTACTTTTACTTCACTACATTTTGCAAAGAAAACTGGTACTTTTACTCCGATACATTTCCCCTGAAACCTTCGTTACTCGCTACAAAATCAAATCTATCTTTAGAAAAAAAAAACACATCCGGGACTGTGGTGGAACACAGACTCCACGAAGCAGGTTTTGCGAATCACAATATTATGCATTTCCCTCTACATCCTCTAGTCCAGCGCTCCCAAACCATTATTGCGCCACGGACCGGTTACGTGAAGACAATATTGTCACGGACCGGGTCCGACCTCGGAGAGACGGGAGACAACGACACCCGACGTGTGTTCGTTATGTCCAGTCTACTCCTAACTAAACCTTTAGTCCAGTCTACTGCTTAACTTATAACCCGCTGCACAAAGACAGGATGTGGAAATGGAAGCAGGTTTTCATGCTTTTTTTGGCGATCTCAGGATACTTTGCCTTGGTTTTAATCCAGAACACCGGCAGAGTTGAAACAGACTTAAGTTTCATTTTCAGGGTAACGTAACATATTGACATGTGTCAAGAGGTTCCGTCTGAGGTCACCACAGACGGATGTATCTGGTAATTTTTCACAATAAAACTTTTTTCCGGACTTGATTGTTTTTATTTAACTTACATTTGTCATTCATTCTTTCTGTTCCGGGCGGAATGAGCATACTTATAACCACACTGTTACAACTCCTTCATAGTGTCATGTTGCTTTTTGGAGAATTATGATGATAAGTTCATAGTAGATGCAAAAGTATACTTAGGTACAATATATTATGTTGTACATAATATATGTGGATGGATCACAGCCAACCCAGTTATTTTATCAACACAACTCCTTGTCCTTGGTCATGGTGGCCACAGCACTTAAAAGAATAAACTTCATAATTCTCAAAACTCTGACCCATTGCTTTTTTATTAAAAGCATGTACTTGTACTTTTACTTTCAATACTTAAGTACATTTTATATCAGAAAAATACTTTTGATACTTAAGTACAGAAAATATCAGATACTTTAAGACTTTTACTCAAGTAGTATTTTAATAGGTGACTTTTACTTTTACTGGAGTAATTTTCCAGTAAGGTATCTTTACTTTTACTCAAGTACGGCTTTTGGGTACTTTATACAACACTGGCTGCAACAGACTTGAGTCAGAGCGACCTTTGAAACACCACTTTTTCAGCCAGTATTACTGTAAATTGGCCTCGCATAAAGCTCATCTGTGTATGCATGAATGCGTGTAGGCTCCCCCAGCATCACACTGTTTCCAAAATTTCTCGCAATTACAATAATGAAGTGACTCTGATCTGCCATGTGGTCGGTGAATGTAGGGCACTTCATTAAAGCACAGACAGCTCCACTGAAACGGAACCCGCAGCCTAACCAGCCACACTAACATAAACAGGGCCCCGCCAGCTCCTTGCATTGATTTGTGTTTGCTGCCACCTGCTGGACTGATACCCTCTAAAAATGAAAAATAAGTTGTATTTCTCTCCCTGCTTACTGGATATTCATTCAGAGGCTGTCAGGCTCTGGGGGTCCCAGCATGCAGAGGGAACACCCTTCACAGATCATCTGTTCATTACATGCTAACTCACTACTACAGACAATCGCTCACATTCACACCTCCAGTCAATTAAGATTCTCCTGTCTGGTTGACCTGCATGTCTTTGGAATGTGAGAGGGGGTTGAAGCTCCAGAACACCTTGATGTTAAGTATTCAATTTGTTTGAATAGCTTGTTAAAAAAGATTTATTACAATAATCAAATTAGACGTGAGTGAAGGGATCGTAACGATGCTTCGGATGATACATTTGTTAGCCGGCTCTTCTGCCGTTGCAGTAAATGTTTCTTCCGGCACCGTGTCGTCCTCCAGCTGAACAAAACAGTTCATGAAACTGGTGTCACTTCAGAAATACCTGAAATAAAAACAGATGTCCGGTTGGTGAAGAAGCCACGTCCTTCTTTGCCACTGAAAAAACTCACTCGAAGGTCTTCTATTTGTGCGTGACGCCTGTACGACAGTGCTAACAAGATTATGCAAGTTGTATTGGCTTTCTGTCACGACCCTGACGAGCACCCGGTGTGCGCCCCCCCCCCAAAAAAAGAAAAAAGGATCATGAGTAAGGTGATGTCAAGTTCATTCAAAAAGCCTCACGTTTCTTTGTGACTTTGTGAATTCAGTACTTTGAGATCATTAGAGAGACAGCTGATGATGGCACGTAAATCTTATCATCAGTTGCCTGGAACAAAATGCTATTTGTGGATCCCCTGGTAATATTTATTATGATTTTAGAGCCACTGACTGTCGACCATACGCAACAAGATGTATCAACTGTCAGCCTTCGTCGGTTCTGATTAACCCCAAGTCTTTGTTTATTGCGATATATATTTTGTAAAAAACAACAACAACAAAAAACAATGATGACTTTATTGAAACCTATTATGTAACTCCCTGTTATAAAACTCAAACAGCGATGTGTAAAAAAGTATACTGTCAATGGATTGGTGGACAGATGTGCAGTAGAGCATGAATGAAAAGTACATTGTATTTTACAGCTCAGAGACTCCATACAGAAATAATGCATCATTTTCTGCAATGGACTTCTGAAATATGTCATTAGTGCAGAATCATATTTATAAGCAGTTCTCATGAGATATGAAGCGCATAGAGCGATGTTATGTATGTTTAATGAGCTGTCAAAGAGTGGAACAGTACAGTTAAACTGTACCTGAACTCAGTCATGTTTTATCAGGTATATTAACATTATTGAAGAGTTTGGCAAATGTTTTGCTTGTCTTTGATCTTTTACTTCCGGTGTAACAGGCCATAGTATACCCCCAGTCCGGACTATACCCGGGATTAAAGGGTCCTAGGCTAGATTATACCCCTAGGCCAATTTATACCCCAGAGTATAAATTGGCCTAGGACTGGCCTAGGAAAGCTAACTGACTTAAATCTTAAAACTCTAAAACATAGACTTGTATTACTTCAACCAGAAAAACAGAACAAATATTAGACTTCCAAAAAGATCAGAGATTACTACCTCCTGAAACTTCAACTTCTAAGACTAGCAAGTCCTCGCTACAATATAAATGTTCAAAGTTAAACACTGATAACAACATCAAAATGATCATGCTTGTTTTCAAGATAAAGTGCATGTTCTGTTGATGACTGCAGATTGAAGCTTGCAGGATAGGTCAACCAATCCATGGAGTCACCAACTTTTGTGTGGATGACGATGTCGCAACTCAACCGATTCACTGTGGCCATGATCTCTGCATCAGTTGCCCAGACTCCATCACGAGAAATGCCAGAAGTGTTCACATATTCATTCACATTTTGGTTCAAGTAGTCCTGTAGATTTGTTGTCAAGTCAGTGTTCATGTGAGGGACGACTTTATCTCTGAGAAGGGAATGGTTGTCCTCTGATCCTGTCAGGATGTAGCTGATGGCCCGGAAGTAGCAGTTCCATCACCTTTGGTTTTATATGTATGCCGTGGTTGTCCAAGGTCCTTTGTGCGACCACAGTACACAACCTTGCCAAATTGAAGGCCAAGAGTGGTGCTAAGATACTTCCTTCCTGAACTTGGAAGTGGGTTGAAAGTCTTGGTCTGCTTGTATTTCTGTGAGATGTAGATGTCATCATTGTCTGGTTCTTCACGTGGTCTTTTGAGTGTTTTTTGCTTTGGGCTCTCATTGGCAGAGTTACTGGGAGAATCATCAGGGGACTAGGGTGGTGGAGAAGCCTCTTCATCCTGGTAAATCTTAAGGTTGCTGGCGTGGTAGGTGTTCCTCAGTATCTTATCAGTGTTATTGTTCTTAAGTTTTACTCGTCCCTTGGTCAAGGATCCCACCACTGGGTCCAATCCAACGTGGTTGCATCTTTGAACCCATGCGATTAATACCATGCTGATTGAAAATGCTCCATCAGGTTGTCGATGATCAAGTTCACAAACTCTCGTCCCTGGTCGCTAATCAGAGTGTCCATACAGCCAAGGCGGCAAATAACAGAGTACAACACATTTGCTACTGACTTGGCACTCTTATCTGGAACAGCTGTTGCTTGAGTCCACTTGGAGAAATGATCAGTGGCAGCAACTATATATTTGTTGCCGTTTGATGTTTCCTGAAGGGGACCGATCATATCAATCCCGACTAAGCTCCATACTTTTTCAGGCACTGGTATACTGTTAAGTGGTGGAGCCTCCTTGCTGATTTGGGGATTTATGACAAAACAACAAAACAGTTTTTGACAAGCTCTGACATGCTGGTGAACGTCGTTCTTCATTGCCCTCCAGTAATAATGGTCAGAGATTTTGGCTAACGTTTTATCTCTGCCAAAATGGCCACCAGAAATTGGGTTACCATAACAGACCTTCAGGATATTTGGCTTTTAGTGAGAACCTCCTTTTCCCCATGGTAAAGAATCCCTCCTGCTCGATATGGCTTAGCTGTTTGTCTGAACTGGGACTTGGAATTGACATGTTTCTCTGGAGGTAGTTCGTAGATCCACTGGGGATACTTTTGTTGTGTTGCAGTGTAGAATTTCAAAATCTGGTCATACAGTTGTTCTTCCAAGGTTGTCAGAATTGGTAAACTAAAGAGTTTGGTGTTAGAGGAAGCAGCTATCCCACCTCGCCTCAGCAAACTCTGCTCCTCTACTTGCATTAAGCGGGGCTTAAGCACGGCTTATGCTTCGCCCCTGGCGCCTCCCCTCAAAAAAGAAAAATTAAAAACTTCTTAACAGTTCTACAGTAAAGTACTGCACCTTTATTTATCACAAGAACAAGAGCTAAGAAGAAATGCAAAGTGCACAGCAAATAATAATAAACAATAAAATAATATATGCAAGTTTGCTTTCAATTAAAATGATATATTGTCAAATATGTTACATTATTAAATAATCAAAATAGAATATGCAACATAAACAAACAAATAAATAGTACAAATTAACTTTGTCTCAAGAACTATTTAAATTCCACTCCCTAGCATCACACTTCAAGGGTTACAGTACAATCCTTCTGGCCTTCCTTGCTGCAAAATGTCATCAATCACACCATCGTATGAAATCTGAGACGTTCTTGAGCTATGGTTGACCTCGTTTTCAACAGTTTTAATTAAGAGAAACTCCCCTTGGCTGAAGCTACTGTTACTGGTAGCGTTGCACTGATCCGCAGAGCAATACACAAGTTGGGATATATTTCTGTGAGCTGCTTTGCATGTATGAAAGAGTTGTCATGCTCTTTGATGGCCAGTAAGGTAAATGTTCTAATTCCTGGGCCAGCTTATTTAGTTATTAAGCATGTTGGTGTATTTGGACAGCCTGACATACTTTTTCATTCCAAGATAGCTGATTAGTTGAATCAGATCTGATTAAACTGTCTAGCTCGCTACACTAGGGTGACCAGACGTCCTCTTTTTCCCGGACATTTCGAGACCTAAAAAAAGCGTCCGGCAGGGATTCCAAAAATGTCCGGGATTTTGCTACGTCTGGGAAAATAGTTATTACCCCCTTACAAGTTTTGGAAATGGTACGTCCGGGAAAATAGTTATTAGCCCCTTACAAGTTTTGGAAATGGTATCTCCCTCACGTTCCACCTTCTTGCGCAAGCTCTGACTGTAGAGAGAACTGTCATTGGTCGACCGATCTCAACGTAAATGTAAGTTCACGGCATGCTACACGCTATTGCTACCCCCCCCCCCCCCCCCCCCCCCCCCCCCGCGCGACGAAGTGTCCTCCTCCTCCACTCCACCCACCCCCTCCACCCCCCGGAACGAAGTGTCCTCTTTTTCACAAACTCAAATCTGGTCACCCTAGCTACACCAATACTAACGTTGTTATTATTAGTCAAATTTCAACTTCATGATACAACGAAAATGACGCCAAAAAATAGCCTGATGACAGTTTTGACTGAATGGCAATAACGAACGTCACACCTCTTCCCTGGCTAGCTAACGTTAGCTAACTATCAAGATTACCTGACATTAGATTCAAGATTCAAGCTAAGACAGTTACTCTGTACAATGAAAAGCTTATTTTGCTAGGTCCTCCTAACACACAGAATTACAATAAACTTAAGGTAAAAAAATAAATCAATAAACTTAAGGTAAAAAAAATAAGGCACAACATATAGTAACAGTAATGCACAAAAATAAGGCACACAAATATTGTACACCCCCGGGTATAGTTTGGCCTGGGCGGGGGTTAATTTGGCCTGTTACACCTGGTTATTCAAATTTCTGATATAATTGAGCCGTAAACGTCATCAGAGCCTGTCAATCAATTTGAGAGTGAAAAAATCTGGATCATGGACCTTTTAAAGCTTTCAGCACTTGTTTTTTTTCTTCTTTCTTTTCCCTTTGCGCCCTGACTAAAATGTGGCCACAGAAACAAACCGGTGTTTTGTGTTTATATTGTACTTTTTCCCTCATCCACTAACTTTCTTTTCTTCTTTTAACACCATAGGTTGTTTTTATCTTTAATTCTCAGTCTTCTTTCCCCAGAAGCCCCCCAGTCAGAGGTTGTTCTCTTTCATATGTCCATCAATCTGCTCGACTCCAAACCTCTGCCTGCCTCCTGCTTCTTGCCCCCTGGCTTTAGACATCATCTCAAACAATCACAGTCAATATTTGGTTCCAAATGACATAAACTGAGGCATGCTGAGAGACTGCCATGTGGGGGCATTTTCCAGCACGACACAGAGAACCTTCTAGTGCTGCTGCCGTGTTTCTGTTTATATCTTTGCTGCTGGAAGAAACCATGAAAAATTACACAATAATTACTTTTCCCGTATTAGGCTCAATTCCCCGGTTGAGCAACAGCTCCAAGAGGTCAAGAGAAACTCCTACGAGAACTGCGGACAATGCCCGGTTCGGTCTTAAGATAACGATTTCATATATTTCCCAGACTTATAGACTCTGTAGGTTTTATAAGCCAGCTGTCAGATCCTTCTCCTCGGATCGCTGTCGCCAGTCCCCTGCTGTTGCAGCGGTGGAAAATATAGACCACAGCTGCTTTCTTGATGGCTGCTGTGAAGGATGGGCGAACGGAGCTGTCAATAAAATTAAGGGCAGGCAAGGAGGAAGTTGTGAACGGGGCCACAGAGAGTTTAAATAAAGAACTGGCACAGATGATTAAAAGTGGAGCACTTAGTCCATAATTAGGGGCACAATTAATCTTTTCAAAGTGGATATTTAAAAGTGTTTCCTCCAAAAAGTGGGGAAAAGGGAAACTTAAGGATCCTTAGGTGAATTCCAGATGGTCCCCTGAAAAGTTAGCACCCATTTGGTTTTAATTCCCTAATTAGCACATATTTATTTATCAGGTTTTATCCTTCCAATCATTATTCAACCAGTTATTGACTGCCCATTATACTACCCTTTAAACAAAGTAATGCGTGTTGGTACTGTCTTCCCTGTTTGTGTCTGTTTGTGGTCCACAGAAGAGGTGTCTAGTCATTTCAGTGACCTTATGACCTTTGATGTCCTTCCACCATCCCATTAAATTCCCCTCCTGGCCAACACTTTGGCCCATGACAAAGTTTGAGACTTACTAAAAAAAAAATAACGTTAGATTTTCAATTCAATTTGCTCCAAGTTTCATGGTTCCCAGAGGATAGTCATAATGTTTCTGCAGCCCTCTGAAAAGCTGATCTTATTATTGTTCCACCATCAGGTCATATCATTTCCTTTCATGCACAAAAAATCTCAACTTAATTATCAGTGACCCTTAAAATGCACCTGCAGTTGTAAAGCTGGTTGCCTAATCTCTTGCCCATACAAAATGGCCCCCAAAGTATGATTCCCGATGATTTTGGTGAGATCCCGACCTTTCAGTTAGTAACACCATCAGGTCAAGATCTCTCCTTGACAAACACTTTGGCCCATAAAGGTTTGGGAAAAGATAGTGGCTACTTCTCTATGGAATTTGCTACAAATCTTTATTCAGCACAATCTTTCTGGAGCCTTCAAACCATTCTGCTTGCACCACCGTCCCCCCTTTACTGATATATTGATCCACAATAGGGTATTGCAGGAACTAATGGCGGATTTTCCTTGACTTTGTAAGTTAAAAGAAATGCCATTGTCTCCAGAGGATGAGTCCTTATGTCAACAGGTGAAGAAAAAAGAAAAATTCTTATACTTCATAATTTGCTCTTTTTCTTCCAATGCAGGTTTGGCATGTACCTTATGTCTTCTACACCCCAGGACATTTACATGCACCTGACTTGGCATACATCCATCCACTCTTCCACTCATCCATTATTAATGAATACGCGATGCTGTTCAATGATGACTATTTACGTAAAGGATTACACGCGCGCACACAAAATATTATGAGATAATGAGTTTATTTTTAGATGTTGGTATTATTCTCAAGGATGCAACTAATCGCCCACGAACATTGCATAAAGCACATGTTTGTTTATGTATGTACAAACATAATATTTGCTGTAGGAGATGAGGCCTTGAGAGAAGAAATCTTTTTTTTAAAGGGAAGTTTTGCCTTTTGTTGTCATTGTAAAGACACCAATGAATTATCTTTTCACACCTCCCTTCCTTATTATTTGAGCCAAGCGCTCAAATAAAAGGAAGGGACATTTGTCACTTGGACAAAGCCTGAGAGAACAATTCCCTGCGTTGGTTGTTTGTTTTGTTGCCTGCTGGTTATTGAAAAGTAATTTGATTTGGAGGCTGTGTGATTGATTTGCGACTTTGTCTTCAACCTGAGCTTCCGCTGCAAAGCATCAAAAGGAACAACTGTTTGGAAATGAGCTCCGTCACAGGATGCGCTACTGCTGTTTAGACTAGAAGCCCTGCAACAGTGGCGGTGATACATCATCTACCAAAACCAGCTAATCCCTTGTCGAACATCTTTTACTTTGATGCTGAAATGAGTGGCGAAGGCTGCGCCGCATATAAATCTTCACCTTAATAAATCATTAATCCCGTTTTAAGTCTGAGGCACCCCTGAGAATTATATTGAGACATTCCAGTTTCAGTGCAGACTTGTTCTCGGGAGCTCGTTTCAACTCAAGTGATTATTTTTTGAATAAGACAGATGACTGCTTTGTTCAGGAGTGTGCGTTGAGCTCCACTTGAGCTTATGCCTCACTTGATTTTTGAATTCAAGAAATTCTTTTTTTTGGACAGAAAATGAGATAAATGTCATGAAACGCTGAGAAACTGGTGTACTTGTAGCACGACAGCTCTGTTCTACTTTCTAGCCCCTATCTATTTCAGATTGACTGGTCTGAGTAGCATCCTGAAGAGAGCACTCAGCTCTTTCTGGGAAACAGACTATAGCTTGAAGGGCAGATGAAGGCAGGGGGCCGCAGCAGAAATAGCCCCAGAAAAAAGAAAAAAACAGCCCATCATAATCTTTGATCATTTTCGCCACATCAAAACTCCCGCAGTTTTACATTCTCACCCAGAGAGTTCTATCATAACCACTGGAGTCCATTGGATCAAATCACGGTGTATGAGATCAGATCATAAAGGTCAGAAGTAATCACACAGCCTGCGGTTATATATCAGCGAAAGAAAAATCCACACAACAAAGTCAAATTTGGGAATCTGGAGAAAAGATTTAAAGGACATGAAAATAACATTTGTTTACGAATGAATTCAATGACACAAACGTTCTAAGTGAGAGGGAGGCGTTTTGTGATGATTTTAAATAACATTTTAAACTGTAAAAATGTAGCACTCAATGTTCCAACACTGTGTGTGACATTAAAAGTTACAAACATGATTATTGTCACTCAACTAAGTGATTATGTGTACTTGATCTTGCACACGTTTGATGAACACAGAGAGAATAATGAGGGCAAAAAATATAATTTTGAAGAAAATATATCAAAAGACGCTCTCCTCCACCTACACACCTGTTTCCACTTTCCCTCGTCAGCCCTGCAGTATAGAAGTATATGATATTTCCTGTCATATTGTTAATGTTTCCATGTGCTTTGTACTTTATGGCTTTGGAGCAACTGGAACCTGTCTGTAAGCCTATATTTATATCATATACATATTTATATATATATATATATATATATATATATATATATATATATATATTTATGTATAAATATGTATTTATGTATAAGTATATATGTATTTAAGCATATTCATATATATATATATATATATATATATGTGTGTGTGTGTGTGTGTGTGTGTGTATATATATATATTTGTGTGTATATGTATGTCTACAGTCTGCCCTTACTACTGGACACTGAAGGCAACAAACGTTATTTTAGGAAACCAACAAGCTTGTGGTGCTCGTGATAAATAGAACAACATATATGGAAGGTGACAGGGACTGTGAGAGTTGGGGAGGGGACCGTGACAGGCTGCATAATATAACCCACCAGGATCAGTTGTGCATTATGTACATTGCGCATCAATCAACGGCGGTCAGTAAAACGTTTTCTTGATCTTCACGGTGTACTTCATCACATTGCAGTGGATGCAGCAAACTTGAACAGTCTCATTTATTTCCTTCCTACTTGACTGCACTGGACCCCAATGCTCCCTCTTGGCGACGGGCCCGGTTCAGTCTCAGCGCTCTCATCAACTGCTCTTTTAGATGCAACAGCAGGCAGCTGTTTCAGCACAAAACGAAGAAGAAAAAACTACACAGTGCACTATCTGTCCAACAAAGTTACAAACTAACACTATGGAGGATTTGGCGAGCATAGAGCCGGATAGGGATCATCGAGAGGCACCACCGGGCCCGCAGAGGGCGGTGCGGTCAACTCAGCGTACCATCCGACGTGAACTCTCGGCCATCCAAGACGTTTACACCAGGAAGTGTGGGACAAGGATCTAAAGAGACCTCCGACACCCCGACAGGAGACTCTTCCCTCTGCCGCGGTCCGGGAGGCGCTGCCTCCCAGGCCAAAGCGGAGAGGATGAGTAGGAGTGTCCTCCCTCAGGCCAGTGGTGTATAGTAACGAAGTAGAAATACTTCGTTACTGTACTTAAGTAGTTTTTTGGGATATCTGTACTCTACTTTACTATTTATATTTCTGTTTACTTTTACTTTTACTTCACTACATTTTGCAAAGAAAAATTATACTTTTACTCCGATACATTTCTCATGAAACCTTCGTTACTCGCTACAAAATCAAATCTATCTTTAGAAAGAAAAAGAAAACATCCGGGACTGTGGTGGAACACAGACTCCACCAAGCAGGTTTTGCGAATCACAATGTTTTGCATTTTCCCTCTGCATCCTCTAGTCCAGCGCTCCCAAACCTTTATGCGTCACGGACCGGTTACGTGAAGACAATATTTTTACAGACCGGGTCCGACCTCGGAAAGACGGGAGACAACGACACCCAACGTGTGTTCGTTATGTCCAGTCTACTGACTCTACTGCTAACTAAACCTTTAGTCCAGTCTACTGCTTAACTTATAACCCGCTGCACAAAGACAGGATGTTGAAATGGAAGCAGGTTTTCATGCTTTTTTGGCGATCTCATGATACTCTGCCTTGGTTTGAGTTCCAGAGTTGTAACAGACTTACGTTTCATTTTTAGAGTAACGTAACATCTTGACATGTGTCAAGAGATTCCGTCTGAGGTTACCACAGACGGATGTATGCGGTCATTTTTCACAATAAAACATCTTTCCGGCCTTGATTTTTTTTTATTTAATTGAAATGTTTCATTCATTCTTTCTGTGGCCCGGTACCAAGAGACCCACGGACCGGTACCAAGAGACCCACAGACCGGTACCAAGAGACCCACGGCGGGCGGAATGAGCATACTTATAACCACACTGTTACAACTCCTTCATAGTGTCATATTGCTTTTTGGAGAATTATGATGATAAGTTCATAGTAGATGCAAAAGTATACTTAGGTACAATATATTATGTTGAACATAATATATATGGATGGATCCCAGCCAACCCAGTTATTGTATCAACACAACTCCTGGTCCTTGGTCACGGTGACCACAGCACTTAAAAGAATAAACTTCATAATTCTCAAAACTCTGACCCTTTGCTTTTTTATTAAAAGCATGTACTTGTACTTTTACTTTCAATACTTAAGTACATTTTATATCAGAAAAATACTTTTGATACTTAAGTACAGAAAATATCAGATACTTTAAGACTTTTACTCAAGTAGTATTTTAATAGGTGACTTTTACTTTTACTGGAGTAATTTTCCAGTAAGGTATCTTTACTTTTACTCAAGTACGGCTTTTGGGTACTTTATACACCACTGCCTCAGGCCATCCGGGTCCTGACCTGCACATCCATAACTCACCATAGATAGAATACACTCGCATGTTACAGGCTATGAATCGGGTATATTGTTTAACTGTCATTTCTCTGACAGATGCTGCTATGTTGTTGAATTGTTCTTTGTTTTTATGCAGATTTTTTTCTACTTTCTTTTCCCTTTTTTTCTGGTTGCTCAATGGAGCTACAGACATAGCATACTTTCACTGCTCGTTGTACTGCTCATGGTTGTGTATGTGACAAATACATGGGATTCAATATTTTGGAATAAAGAGAGACATCTCCATCAAAGACAGGAACTATGAGTGTTAAAGTAGAAAACAAAATAATTGCAAGATTGTATATGATAACAAAGCAAATTAACTAAAGAAATTTAAAAAAGTAGAATCCCTTAGGCAATCATTGACTTTCTGTTTAAAATTAATCACCAGAATTAAGTCTTAATTATTCAGCTTGTGTGCTTCACATTTCCATAATTTAGTATTTGGATTCTGGTGATTTTCTATTATTTATTTATTTTTAAATCATGATAAAAAATAAAAGTAAACGAAGTAGCGCTACAGAGCACATTGTCTGTGTGTAAACACAGGAAGGCTGAAGGTACTTTATTTTTTCCACTTTAAGAGGTCCATAATTCACAATGGTGTAAATAGCTTAATGCTGTAAATGATTACAAATGTAATTTTCTGGTGTCTGGAGACAAACTGCTACTGTTCTAATGTGAGGAGAGTCAACTGTTTTGGGGCATTTACACACCAAATTAAGTTTTCATTGCAGCGCTAGCTCTCCGTGTTCAGGATACACATCCAGATCCACAGAGAATCAAACTGCATTAACTATGCTCCGCTCATCTTGAACGGAATGAGGCGTTACGTTTTTGCCCGATGCCATACATTTTGTGTTTGCTACCAGGAGTGTGTTCAGATGCACAAAGCTACACTCAATTTCTCCCAGATTACATCGTGTTGTGGATCTAGTCCTGCTTCCCATCCAGTGCATGCTGGGATGGGCTCCAGCCCCAGAGAAGGAACAGATGGGCAAAGAAAATAATGAGTAAACGAATGAGGGACTGCAGGTACGCCTGACTAGGCTGGTCACAGATGTGAAGGAATACTGCCTTTCAATGCTTATGATTTCCAAAGCTTCCATTTTTGGTCTTTCATTGCAATCTTTCTAATTGCAACCAGAATGTTTCAGAACAAGGGCTTGTTATCACTAGTGTATATATGTTAAAACATCAAATAAAGCTTCACACAAAGTCACTCCTTCTACCATATTCATATTTTACTGTTTGTGCATTGATGTTTTGTTGTTGCCCACGACAAATGTAATATATTTCAATTAAAAGTGTCCATTGTGGAGCGCAGTGAAGGCCAAGAGCAAATGGCAGATGCATCCACGACGTCCGTGTGTGCGCAGTACTTATCCCCCTTTTTCTACAATTGCAACCTCTGCTACTCATGAACTCGTCCGAATGCTCCTCGCAGGACTGAAGAGATGACATGCAGGCCGAAGGGAGACTTTTTAAATACTGCAGGTGTTGTAATAACCCACCGTGGTGCACGTGGTAATCATTCCAACGAGCGGTCTACTGCAGCAACCCGATCACACACCCGTGGGTTCCCGTCCCGAAACGCATAAACATTTGCCCACTCTTCCGACTGAGCTGTTTCTAAAACCATGACCATCTCGACATACATTACAACAAACACAGACAACCAGACAAACATGATAAAAGTACTCAAAGAGATATATATATATATATATATATATATATATATATATATATATATATATATATATATATTACATTACATTTAGCAGATGCTTTTTATCCAAAGTGACTTACATTTTTGCTCTATACACAGCAACAGGGAGCAATTAGGGGTTAAGTGTCTTGCTCAAGGACACAACGACCTGGACTAGCGGGGCCGGCACATGAACCACCAACCCTCTGATTGAAAGATGGGCATGCTAACCACTTAGCCACAGTCGCTATATACCCTTTTCTCGACTGTGAAGATCCACACAACAGGTAACTCTGCAGGTTTCCCTCGTGCTGTGGATGCAAGCGCTTGTTTCCGTCTGGCTGCTATGTGGTCAATTGAAGGAGCCGGCTCTCTGTCTCTCATTGAGTTACAGCGAGTAGGACTGCAGATTTACTGAGCACTTTTATTCGTGGTCTTCAAGGAAAGGCCCAAATTTTCCTAGAAATCAATAGATTTATTTTCTAAGTTTCAAAAGGGTTCATAAAAGTTAGTTATGCTAACTTATTGATTTCAAGTGAGCCATATTGGGTCGCTTGTTTGGGCTGTATGGCCCAGTCCCAGTGTCCCCCCTAACCCGCAGGGACTTACTGACGTCCCCTGGTAAATGGTTGAGTGTGAGAGGCTATAAGGGCTTGAAATGGTGGAAACACTAATCGAATAGCACTTTGCTGCAGCATATCACGTTACCATGACAACGTCAAAAAATATTGTAGTTGTGGGTATCTATCTCCCGATTTGGACGTCTGCCAGGCTCTTTCCTCACGGGATGAGAGGTTTATTTTAAATTATCTATTTACTTGTTTTTTGTCAAAATGACTTCAATAACTAAATGACATTTTTTATGAATATAACTGTGTCGTATAATCTCTCCTCTGATTTCATGTGTTTTTATGTTCCATCTTTAATCCTGAATGTGGAGATTTGGGGATTGGTCCTATATAATATGTCACCTGGTTCTTCTAAGGCAATTTAAAGGGCCGGTGTGGAGGGTTTGGCGACATCTAGCGGCGAGGTTACAGATTGCAACCAATTGAAACTTCTTGTGCCAAGCGTGGAGGAGAACGAGCGTGAATGGCCCTCTCGAGAGTTTGGTTTGTCCATTTGGGCTGCTGTAGATAGGCTGTAGATAGCCTGACTCCGTGAAGAGGAACTGCTCCCTATTGTTAATGCGTACTAATTATTGGATGCCTGGTGTAGCGTCCGGAAGAACTTAGTCAAACAACTTCTCTTGTTCTCTGAATTTATTTTCCTTGATCACAAGTAGAGTAACAAGCGCTGCAATCGCGATAGCAGGGAGTCGTCCAGTCAACACGCATGTTGACCGTCCAAAAACACCCCGAACAGCCGGAAGTTCGGCTCTTTAATACACGGTTTTCCGTCATGAACATTTAACATTTCTATTGGCTCTAACCTTTCTAAGAGGAGGAGAATCGCGTCCTCATCTATTCTCACAGGGCTGGAACGTGCAACGACCAGTCTGCTTCCCTAATGTCAATATACTGATAAACAGGTGTGAGTGTTGTGGTGCAGAGCGTGGAACCTTGAGGAACAGACAACCGGACTGTTCTCACAGAAACTTCTCACAGAAAGTATTTGTTAAACTGACCTCGCACAACCTGAACTCTAATAGACAGAAGAATAATGAAATGAAGAATATCTACAGAATATAACGATTTATATTATCAATATGTAGACCTAAAGGGCTCATTCTGGTAACGAAAACACTGATTCTTTTTTTCTTCAGGTGATTATATACCAAAGAAAACATACCTGTTAATATCATATTCCATTTCTGCCAATAGATCCCCCTAAATCTCCACACCAACCCTTTAATAGAGACTTGTAGAAGTTTAGACCTGCGTTTTTTTTAACCCCCTTAGAAGAGATTTTTTTTTCCCTTCATGACGTTCAACACACTGGGTAAGTGCAAGCACCGTGAATATCTGTTGAGAGAGGTATGTTCTAACAAACTAACAAAATAAATAAGATTGGTGACAAAATATGTAATATAATTGGACTATCAATTTCAAGGGTAAATAATACAGGCATAAGATTTAATATTTACACTGTTGTTTTCATAAAATGATTGCAGTTTTTATGGCTTGTTTCTTCATATATTTGAAAGCATAATACACCAGTGTGTAAATGTCCCACATTCATGTGGTGAAACTTTATTAGAATTATACTGCAAAAAAAAGAAAAGAAAGTGAACTAATCTTGTGGCACCATTGTCCTGTCTTTAAGGCACCTCAGGGTGCTGCAACAAAAAAAAATACAGTTGGGAACCACTGGTTTAGACAAGAAGCCGACACTTTATTTGATTTATTATCCTGCTGTATACTATACTACTACGTATAACCGCATGTCTGGCTCTCATCCCTTCTGCATACGCCAATGCTCAGCACGGATCCTTGCTTAAGCCCCCCCTCCACCTCTTTCCAGCCTCCTCCTTCCTTAGCATTCAGACTTGTGTGATTTCCGGACGTGTTCCATATCTAAGACACAGCTAGAAGGGTCTGAGAGCTCAGAGACGGTCTCTGTCGCATCTAAGATTGCAACAAAGAAAGAGAAAGATGTGACCATAAAATGGCTTAAACCCCCTGATGTCTTGACTGAAAATGATTCAAATGAAGTGTTCCCAGTGGTCTCATAACAGGCAGGATATCAAATCCTGCCTGTTATGAGACATCTAAGATCTCGAAGACAGTGGCGGCTGGTGAAATTTTTTTTTGGGGGGGCGCAGTTGGGCGGCGCGGTTTAAATAGCACTCCACAATGAGAAGAAAAGAGGTTTGGAGTAGAATATTCTAAAAAACAAAGCTTTATTTCAAGAAAACACAGTGCTCAACACTGTCCAATAACAACTATCAACAAACTGTAACTTTGGGCATGAGAGGTTCAGAGCAGAATGGTTTAAGAAACATTCAATGTGGTGGCCAGAGCAACTTCAGGGAATACATTGACGTAGCATTCAAACTGGGGGCCCTGCAGTTAGGTGGCACTGGTGAGGTGGTCTTTGAAGGCAAAGCGTTCCCTGGTGTGTCCAAGTATGGTGTCACAAACCTACAGATAAATATATAGAGAGAGAGACAGAGACAGTAAGATAAGTTGTGGGGAAATATCTACTACAAACAGGCTTCATACTACAGACAAAAAACTATGTTTTGTGTGTCTTGATGGCTCAGCAACATAGACAAAAGGCCAGGAGCCACCTTGATGGCTGTAGCTATGACACACACACACACACACACACACACACACACACACACACACACACACACACACACACTCACACACTCACACACACACACTCACACTCTCTAACTTGTTGGGGGTTGAATTGGTATTTTAGATAAAGTTATAGTCTGATATGATATCCACCCAAATCTAACAATGTCCAACATGTGTTCTGCTGTGGGAAAGATAAAACATTAAACTCTAACAGGCATCTGCTGATTTTGACCTCTGCAGCAATCCTTCCAAGCTCATCTTCCTTCACAGCCCGGCGCTTCCTCGGCTGCTCAGAGCCACTGCTTTGCTCCACACTGAGCCTCCAGCTAACAGCTCCGGTTAGCATGTAGCTTGAGGAGAAGCTCCGGGTGTACGTCCTCCCGCGGTCACTGCTTTGCTGCTGAATATTTAAATCCGGACGTTCGGGTCCCAACTCTTTCAGCCTCTTCTTGTCAACATCTGATCGTGGATTGAAAGGTGTTTCGCGTAGAGATACCACAGAGTTTTCAGTCGCCATACTAACATAATCAAAGTCTCTGCTAGCTGTGTTGCTCGCGTAGCTACGTGGGAGCTATATGGGATGTGAGGGAATGATAAAGGTCTCTGATTCGACGAATAGTCCAACCACGTTGCAATAAGAAACGATGTCATTGGCTAGGGCGCAGATTTGTGCGCCCGAAGATTCATGTTTCATCCGCCAATGAGAAGCTGTCCTTGCCGCAACGAGGGTGAAATGTTTGTTCGCTGCCATAGACACACATTGGGCCGGCGCCCCGACAGGGGGAGGGGCTTTTCTCAGTGATGATGAATGGCGATATATTATATTTGGTATATCTTAAGTGGTTGTTGACAGGGGCTTACGGTCTCCCACACACATTTAGCGCGTCAACACGGTATATTTCTTATTTAAATTATTTGGTATATAATGTTTTTTGACAGTATATATTATATTTTTTTTTTCTTCTTTTTTTTTTTTCATCGCAAAATTTTAAGAGGGCCGGCGCCCTAGCGCCCTCTATTGACGCACCGCCACTGCTCGAAGACATCTGGGGAGAAAGAAGAAGAAAGAAAAAAAAGGGACAGTGAAGCTCTTTAGGCATCATGTCCAATCAATACGCTTCTCTGCTGTTTGGTGTGTGTGACATTAACAGATCAGTGGAGCCGTGAGATAGAAAGCCGTAGAAGTTCGGCTCATGCTGTTATCCACTCTCCGGTCTTATAAGTGATCCTCCGCGTTCCTTCCAATAAGTCACCGGCTCGCTATCTTTATTTATTTCTCTTGAGGAGCCAATGCAGTAAAGAGGGGTATCGGACGAAATAAAGCCTTGAAACAGCAGGGAGCCCTCGACAGAGGCGAGTGTGTGTGTGTGTGTGTGTGTGTGTGTGTGTGTGTGTGTGTAGCCTCTGGTGGAGTGCAGCACATGTCGCCAGATGTTTCACACTCCCTCTTAATTGGCGGGCTCGTTCAGCAACTGGCTGCTGTGGTTTCTCAACAGCCGTGAAGGTCAACTAAAATGTGTGCCCTGTGGGTCAAACCCTCGGGTCCGTTTGGAAAATGCTAGTGGGATAGCAGTGGTGGAAAGCAACCAAGTGCGTGCCGTGTACATTATTCACAGCCAGAAAGGTGGTGTGAATATCAGATTTTTGTTTTTTGGAAAGCCACAAGTTGTTCGACGCAAAAATAAATGAAACCAGTTTTGGATCCGCTTCTGTCACTTTTATGCAGGGCCGGCGATTGCTATAGGCGAACTAGGCGACTGCCTAGGGCGACAAATGGGTTGGGGGCGCCCTCACAGCGCACATTTCAGAACTGTGAGCAATTCGCGACCACGCGACCGGGGGGCGCTGGCTCCCGCGAGCAGGGACGATTCAGCTGTGAGTTTTCTCATCAAGTACAGAGACACACGCATATTGAGAAACGGGCGCTGTAAACGTCTTAACGCTGATTGGCCAAGACACGTCACATCAAAGATGTTCTATTACGGAGAAGACAACAACTCGGCCAAACATCAGATTTCTTTTGTCGAGAAAACGGGACGCTGATTGGCCAAGACTCGAGACGTCACATCAAAGATCTTCTATTGCAAAGATGGCTCACTCTAAAATAAAATCGTTTGTGCAGTCTGAAAAATGTGCGCGATCTGAATCTATTGCGCGGCCACTTTGACTGGTATAAACCATCTGGAGCACAGGGACGAAAACGAAAAAAGAAAGAAGAGGAAAAGAAAGTCAAGTATAGAGGTAAGTCTTCTCATCTCAGCCATTAAGGTGTCAAACAAAATACATTTAGTATTGTGCATCACCTAATATTGGACGTTTCATTGCTGTCACTTAGGGTAGCTATAGCTAGCTAGCAACTGTTACTTTGCTAATTTGCTACGTAGGCTAATACTAGCAAACGTAACTTCACTGATAACCTACATGGATGTACATGTCAAAAGACCAGTATCTGGATAACGTATGCTAGTTATGAAAAGTACAGTTGCTGTCTACATTCATTATAAAGGGCATAAGTTCTGTTTAGTGAATTCACAACTACCAGGTGCATACACACACAGTAACCATTTTGGGGATAGTGGTGTGTTCACCCTTCTGTACAGTTCCTCCCCAGGAATATACTAAAATGTATATGTGTTTATTTTTTATTTTTGTTTTAAATTGGCCAGATGCACTCAGGCAATTTTTTCAGAGGCCGGCACCTGCTGGAGAAAGGACGCCTGATTCGCCGTCCTTGAACTTTGTAAGTAGCCTACACAACTAGTACTATTGTTGCTGTTTTTGTTATTATTATTATCAATTATTACTTTCATAATCACATCACATTAATACTACTAATTGTAATCAGTAGCATTATTTAGCCTTGTAGCAGTGGTGGCAGTAATTGTAATTTACGGGGCGCAAAACTCAATCTCGCCTAGGGCAACCAAAGGGCTCGAGCCGGCCCTGCTTTTATGTTTCCATTTTGTTCCTTTAGAATCCTTCTAACAAGGTTTTATGAGCTGAAATGGAAGTTCAGATTCTGCAGAAAACAAAGCTTGTGTTACTTTGTGATGATGATTTGTATAATTCTAGAAATTCTGAAATATAGTTTCATTAAGTCAATGTAAATGGGCCAAATGATTGTAGAGTTGGTATGAGGCTGTTATTAAAGCTGACTCCATTAATAGTCAGCAAAAAAGCTGCTGCTTGACATGCTGTAAAAAAAAAAGTCCAATCACCAAAATATTATTATCAACAGAGAGACAAGAGCCTTCTCCATTGCTGCCCCCTCCCTCTGGAACTCTCTCCCCATTTGACAACATTTAAAATAAAATAAATTGAGAATAAAATGTTTGAGTTTTCCTTGTTTCTTGTATTAAGTTCCATCTTCCTTCAGAACACACACATATTAAGTTATAGTGTTTATCTAAGTTAATGATCAGTTCAGTGACGCTTGATAACCTTTACGATCAACTCTAACTTTGAATATGAAAGGACTTGTTTACATACATATTTATACATATGTATGAATAGAAACTGGGCTACTTTGTCTCCATCATTTAAGTGGGACAGTGCACATTAATCAACATGGACATCAACAACATCAGTGCAAATGTGCCGCTCGACAGCTAACTTCCCCCTGCGGTCCCGCTACACGATTAAAGATGACAAATGACAAAAAACATTTTCTGTAAAGCTACCCTTTGTTCATGCAGCGATATTAAACAAGCGATGCAACACAAACACACTACAAACAAGTTAAAACATCTGATCATTAATGAGTACTTATTTGAGTAGATGTGAACCATATTCACCATATAACAACGACAAACCCTGGTTCACAGCGGAACTCAGGAAGCTAAGACTGCAAAAGGACCAGGCATTCAGGAGGGGGGACAAGGACTTGTACACAGAGTCAAAATACAGGTTTAGCAAGGCGGTGAGAGATGCTAAACGACTGTACTCTGAGAAACTGCAACAACAGCTATCAGCAAGTGACTCTGCTTCTGTCTGGAGAGGGCTCAGGCAGATCACCAACTACAAGCCGAAAACCCCCCACGCCATGAACGACCTCCGCCTGGCAGACGAGCTGAACGAGTTCTACTGTCGCTTTGAAAGACAATGGAGCAGTCCTGACGCCACGCCCCACAGGCCCATCAACCAGCCACAGACCATCATCTCCCCCTCCCCCAGCCCATCGGAGGCTCACGCCTCCCCAGCGACGACCCTCACTGTTCTGGAGAGGGACGTCAACAGGCTCTTCAAAAAGCAGAACCCCCGCAAAGCAGCGGGCCCGGACTCTGTCTCACCCTCCACCCTGAAGCACTGTGCTGACCAGCTGTCCCCGGTGTTCACAGAGATCTTCAACACCTCCCTGGAGACATGCCACGTGCCAGCCTGCTTCAAGGCCTCCACCATCATCCCCGTCCCCAAGAAACCCAGGATCACAGGACTCAATGACTACAGGCCCGTCGCCCTGACCTCTGTGGTCATGAAGCCTTTTGAGCGCCTGGTCCTGTCCCACCTCAAAACCCTGACTGACCCACTCCTGGACCCTCTGCAGTTCGCCTACAGGGCCAACAGGTCTGTAGACGATGCCGTCAACATGGCCCTCCACTACATCCTCCAGCATCTGGACTCCCCAGGAACCTACGCCAGGATCCTGTTCGTGGACTTCAGCTCTGCCTTCAACACCATCATCCCATCTCTGCTGCAGGATAAGCTCTCCCAGCTGCACGTGCCCGACTCCACCTGCAGGTGGATCACAGACTTCCTGACTGACAGGAAGCAGCACGTGAGGCTGGGGAAAAACGTCTCAGGCTCTCGGATCACCAGCACCGGTTCCCCCCAAGGCTGCGTTCTTTCCCCTCTGCTCTTCTCCCTGTACACCAACAGCTGCACCTCCAGTCACCAGTCCGTCAAGCTCCTGAAGTTCGCGGATGACACCACCCTCATTGGACTCATCTCTGGTGGGGACGAGTCCGCCTACAGGTGGGAGACTGACCACCTGGAGACCTGGTGCAGCCAGAACAACCTGGAGCTCAACGCTCTGAAGACAGTGGAGATGGTTGTGGACTACAGGAAGAACGCAGCCCCACCCACCCCTCTCATCCTGTGTGACTCCCCCGTCGACGCTGTGGAGTCCTTCCGCTTCCTGGGCTCCATCATTTCCCAGGACCTCAAGTGGGAACTGAACATCAGCTCCATCGCCAAGAAGGCCCAGCAGAGGATGTTCTTCCTGAGGCAGCTGAAGAAGTTCAACCTACCGATGAAAATGATGGTGCACTTCTACACTGCCATCGTTGAGTCCATCCTCTGCTCCTCCATCACCGTCTGGCACACCGCAGCCACTGCCAAGGACAAGGCAAGGCTGCAGCGCATCATCCGCTCTGCTGAGAGGGTGATTGGCTGTAATCTGCCATCCCTCCAGGACTTGTTCGCCTCCAGGACTCTGAGGCGAGCTAGGAAGATTGCAGCTGACCCCTCTCACCCTGGACATATCCTGTTCGAGTCCCTCCCCTCTGGCAGGAGGCTGAGGTCCATCAGGACCAAGACCTCACGCCACACAAACAGTTTCTTCCCGTCAGCAGTCGGGCTCATCAATGGGGCTCGGGTCCCCCACTGACTGTCTGTCACCCCCAGCTATTTTAATTTTCAATTTTTATTTTTAACTCTTAATTTTTATTTTTATATTCTCTTCTTTATTTTTACTTATTTTTATTTCTCTACCATACACTCCTCTGCACACCGCACACTTAAACACTCGTCACTTTAACATACACTTTTAACTTAAATACACACGTCACTTTAACGTACATTCACATTAATGTATCTGTTGACTGAGCACTTGCTTATCCTACACATATTTTAATTCAACCGCACTCCAATTGCACTGTTGCTGTTTTCGTTGATTGTTGATTGTTGATTGTTGTTTGTCTCGTCCTACGTCCCATGTCCACGTCCAATGTATGCACCTTCCGCCTCAAAAAATTCCTCGTTTGTGTGAAAACATTCCTGGCAATAAACGGTTTCTGATTCTGATTCTGATTCTGATATTTTCAGTTTGGTTTAAAAAAAATGCTGTATAAAGTGTGTGGCGGCGGGGTTACGCTCAGCTGCAGAGGGAATTGAGCGAGGGTGTGGTTCAAGGGAACAGGTGCTGTGACGAGGTAATCAGCCGCAGCTGGGGGCAATTGTGTGTGTGTGTGTGTGTGTGTGTGTGTGTGTGTCCGTGAAAACAGGAGTAGCCTCTGATGAACGGGGGAAAGAGAGCGGTGAGGCAAGGCGACGTAGCCAAACCCCAGACAGCCAAACAGGGAGAAGCAGGCGGTTGTGCTCAGGGGCAAGGCCGAGAGCGCACACGAGTCAGCTGTGCAGACAATAATAAAGCTTGTTACCAACTGCGGATCCAGAGTGTGTTGCCTTTGTGCCGCCGAAACTCACGGGGTTAACACTGAGTTGTTACAAAGTGCTACTGCTTATTCCCATATATGATGGGTATGTTTGTGGCACGGTTTGGGCCCCCGATCCCGGGACCCACTGGACTAAACTATGTATATATATATATATGTATATATATATGTATATATATATATATATATATATATATATATATATATATATATATATATATATACTTTATTCATCCAGGGGGACTTATTTGTGGCAGCAGCAAGCAAAGTTACATAGGAGACATACAACTATTAAGTATGAAAATACTCAATATATACAATAAAATAGCAGAGCATATTAAATTTAAGAAAATTAAATAATAAAGAAAGTGCAAAAATGCAAAGTTTGTATATGAAAGTACAGTGAAATATAAGTACAATTTCAATAGTGTTAGTATTGAAATTAGCTCCACCAAAAGAATCAAAGTGAAGCATCGGGTACAATCTGAAAATGTGCATGTACAATAACAGCCACGTGAACATATACCTTTTTTGTTACTTTCAGTATGATTCTGATAACACTAGTTCTAATTTAAATGGAGTATTTCTACAGTGTTGAAATGGTGCTTTGAGAATCTGAGTACTTCTTCCCCCATTGTGGTATGGTGATAGCAATCTTTTTATTATTGTTTTATGTTAAACAGTATAACAGTCACCGCGCACCCGCATGGATCCATAACACCTCGCGGTTGAGCGCGTGTCAATCCAGAGCAACCGTCTCTGACGTCAAACGGACGCGTGTCCGTGGCCGCTGACGTTAACCGCATTCAACCAGACGAGGGCAGTGCACCACAGCTCTGCTGCCGCAGCCTGAGAGCTGGGAGGCAAACACCGATGAGATCCCAGCCCTGTGGTGAATGCTGGAGACGGATAAAAAAAAAAAAAGGAGCCTGCTTTGAAGCATCATCTTGAGTTATTACCGACATCAGGAAGAGTGGTGTGGCAGCTGCTCACGCTTTTACATCCTCTGGCTGGTATGATGTGGTTGCCAGTGTATTATCTTCTTCTCCCTCTGAGTGTATCTGTGATGTGTAAATCGTCTCGCTTCTTCTGTGCACAGATTGTCTTGTGTAGTTATCTTATACTTTGCAATTATATACCCCCCTCCCTTTTTTTATGTATCCAATGCAGGATTTTTGTTTTTGCTTGAAAACAAGTGTCCTTTTAGGACAAATAAAGTTGAGCACAAACAGATTTACAACCAACGAGTGTTTTTTATTATTTTACACGCACGCACGCACACACGCGCACAGGGGCACACGCGCGTTTGTCTGCCCACCGCTGCCCGAGCAGTAAAAAGCTTTTATACCAGCATTGTTTTATGTAAGCGGAGTCATGCAGGCACATACGCTACCGAGCCAGACTCGTAATTGAGGGCATATTGAGCATCTCGACTCATGTCTATGAGATGGTGCACTGATGAATAAATAATGGTACGTCCTTTCAAGTGCATCTTTGAACAGTGCTGAAGTTTTTAACCCGATACAACCTGGCTCCAGTCCCCCCCTCCATCTCCTTCTCTCTGGCATAATGCCCCCCACTGGGTTTTCTTTCAGAGTGACGTATCAGTAAGAGGCAGACACAAAGGTCTCTCACACATGCGCAAACTTTACACAGACGCATGCATGCATTTGCGCATTTATTTGCTTGAGGGCCAATTTATTTTGTTGTTGTTGTAAATGACACCAGACACAGCTGCACCCTCCAACCACCCCACCCATCTGTGTCGTCACGAGCGCATTTGTCATGTCAGGATGGGGACGTGTGGGAGTAGGACTAATAATGGTTAAAATAAAAATAAATAAAATATCCTGGTCTAAAAATAAAAAACCCAGTTGAACTGCATTGCATAAGCGATGACATTGACAAGTAGCAGCCACTCAGATGAGCGCGTGAATCATACATCATTGTTACTTACAGCTTGAGCTTCGACCTGCATGGCCTCCCAATCCTCCGTCCCAAATCCCATCACAGCCGTGAGTGGTGATCTCGCAACTAATCTCGCAACTAAAGGAGAAAGGCACTGAATGAAACTGTTTGATATATGGCTTCATTCCCTCAATGTCTTCCATCATTACAGAAATATTGCCATGAAAACACATTTATCAAAGAAAGCATCAAATCTACTTTCTGCTCCGACACAATAAAAGACCATTACTTTTCTGTGAAGAGCTATTTAAAATTCCTTCAAATAACTTCTTTTTTTGTCAAAAGAAATGAGAAAAGGCACACACGGGAACACAGGAATGTAAGTTAATGTTTCGACACTTTAAAGCCTTTCTATTGATCTAACTATGGATATTTTGTTTGAAGATTACGTGTTCGGATTTTTCGCTCATTCAGGCAATGCAGGTTTACCTTTCTGTTTATCCGGCAGAAGGATTTGGGCCAAGCATTACCCAGACTGTCATCAGTAGTCCAGAAGGAAATTAAAAAGCCAGGTATATAGCCTGACCTCAATGTATTGATCAGACTTGTAGCTCCATTACAGAACATGAGCTTTATAAATACTGTTGCAGAAAATCTGCTCCTCTGGCTGCTGATTAGAATCTTGATGCGATAACCTCATCGAATTGCATTTAGTTTTTGATTGTTCAGTTTCTTCTGCTTTAGACAGCGCTCGGGTTGTTTTAATGTGCAATTTAGGTTTGCTTCTATAGGATGAAATCTTTAGTAGGATTTTATTGGAAACATTATGTGTTTGTGCATTGCATGCTTTTTTTCTGGTTCTGTATCATACTGTGTTATTTGTTATCGTTTTTGACTGAATCTCAATATAAATCGAATATGAATCTCAATACAATAGTTAAATCTAATTAAATGAAATCTATTATGAAAGGAGTTCACTGTTATTTCCAAAATACTGACTATCGAAGGTCATTTCGTCACGTCACCTTTCGTGACAGTGAAGTCGTCATCAGTGACCGCGCCCCCCTCTCCCTTTTCAGCCAATGACATGTAGACTCCCAGGTAGACTAACCAATTGGCACTAGTTTGTCCAATTTAGGTTAGTTACAACAACCAAAGTAAAAGACTTCGGCGGTGCCAAGAGTCCTTCTCAAATAGGTAAAGTAGTGAACGGGTGAACGAGGTGGTGGTTTTGGGCAACGTTAGCCTGTGTGTCTTTCTCTGGGAACGTCTTTGGCATCCTGCGAAGGTAACACCGAGTCGACCAGCTAGCTAGCGGCTAATGTTATCACTTTCTCTACACGTTAACTCTGAGTTATGCATACAAGCTCACAAGCTAGTTAGTTAGCCGGCTGGTTAGGTACCATGTGTAGCATTGTTAAGATACATATAACAAGACGTTAGTTATTTTACTGTAACGGTGCACCCCACTGTGTTTTAATAAGACACGCCCGCAGGGTGTTGTGGCTGGAGCAAAGCTAACGTTGGCTATCTAAATCTGAGTAACGGTCGGTGAGGCTGCTAAGTGATTGGCTGACGTGCCCAGGTGACAACGTCACTGTGACGAAGTGTCATGGGGAAAGAATGAGGCTATACTATATATATATATATATATATATATATATATATATATATATATATATATATATATATATATATATATATATATATATATATATATATATTATTGAGGTGACTTAAAATAATGTGATAATTAAATAAAACAATTTAATGTACTTGTCTTAATTTAAAAACATTTGGTATTTTGTGTGTGTGTGTGTATTTGTTTGTTTGTTTGTTTGTTTTTATTTATTCATTCATTTATTTATTTTTTGGCTTCATAAAAACAACTACTACAAATAAAAGAATGATAACTTTAAACATCCCAACTCTTACAATTGCAGCCTTAAAGTCTGGATAGATTTGCTCGATTAGTGTTGTCAGTAATACATTTTGGATGTTGTTAATCAGGGAGCACCAGACAGGAGGGGTAATAGTTCTTTCAGTCGAAACCCTCCTTGATTTTTTCTTTTCTTTTGATCGATCATTCTCATTACTGCCATTCTGATTTACTAACTTGATTCGTCTGAGTTTCATTGCCGCCAATGGTTATCAGCACCCCGTTGTTTATTGCTCATGAATCCCAGATCACCTTTAGCCAGTCATGCTGGGGTCTCAAACTAATCCAAACCGTATCAATGAAACAGTCTCCGTGCTGTGTAAGTACACACATCTTATTGTGTATAGCCATGATCCCCGAGACGAGGGAATGACACGTCTGCCACTAATCACTTTGCATTCAATTCAATATTGCAAGATCTTACCTGAAGGGACCCCTAACTTAATGATCTATTATTTTTTTTACAAAATGATGAAAGTACAATGGCACAACCTCTAACCTTTACATCACCCCATCTTTCTCTCTCTCTCTCTCTCTCTCTCCCCCCCCCCCCCCCCCCCCCCCCCCCCCCCCCCCCCCCCCCCCCCCCTCCTCCTCTCCATCTCCCTCTCTCTCTCTCTTGAGCGCTGAAGTCGGAGGCGCTCCTCGGGTATTTGCCAGTGCGCACTACAGTATCGCGGCACACCACCACTCAGTCTGGACTGTTGCGGCGCCCGGAGCACTTGCAGGCTCGGAGGGAGGACAACAACAACAATAATAATAATAATAATAATAACAACAACAAGGGAGAGAGGCGAACGGAGGAAGGAGAAGGGCGGCCGGACCTGCGGGGAGGAGCGCACCATGGCATCAAAGGAGACCTCAACGGCGGGCTTCGTCAATGTCAGCAGAGAAATCACAGGTGAGCTCTAGCATGAGTTTTTTCTTTTCTTCTTTTCTTCCTGGAAGTATGTTTCACCCTCTCGCTGAGAAGGGGGCGTCTCTGAGGACGCGTGGGGTTAGTTTGCTTGTACTCGGCTCCTCTCACTCTCTGCTTTCCAGCGCGTTTTATTCGGAAGGAGTTATCGCCGAAGGAAATGCCTCCCCGGAGCCGAATGGCCGTTGGAGCTCGCGGAGATTGTAATCCCATCGATCTTCGCAGCGGCGAGTGTTCACTTTCCGATTGATTTGGCATCGGCTAAAGATCCGCTGTAGGGGTTTATCGCGCACAGGGGTCCTGTTATTTTGGGCTAAGCGTTGCTACGCGCGCGCGTCCATTAGGAGTTGTCCTCTCTTTATTTTTTTTCTCTACGTGCGCGTGGGAGTTATTGTGCGACTGGGAGCGCTTGGCATGCAGCGGGCAGCATGGGTTCAGCTGCGCACACGCTGAGCCTCTCGCTCTCTGCTTAGACAGCGCAGCGTGCGCACGCGCACCCATACCAACAGTATGGGTGGTGTGCTGTTTAAGAAGGTGTGTGTGTGTGTGTCTCTCACTGCTAATTATCCAGACGCAGCGAGTTAAATCCCGCTGTTTACCAGCTCGACCTGGTCAAGCTCCGTCTGTCTGACCTGGCGATAAGAGCATGGAGGGCTTTAGACTATTATCACACCTGCTAGTGGAGGACAAGATGGGGTAGGGGGCTTTGGGTTCATGATGATTGGGGGGGGGAAGGACAATCCATCAAATTGTCAAAAAAAACAGTGGAGATATGAGAAGGAATTGAAAGTGGAAAAGAGGGGGACTTCTTCTTCCTCTTCTTCTTCCTCTTCCTCACCTCTCCTGCCCCTTCGTCACCCCTTTCGGGAGCAGATGCCGAGGTCACACCAGCAGGCCCCGGGGGCGCCGCAGAGTGTGTTAAAAGGTTTAAGCGATTGGGTCTTACCCAGCTTAACGTCAATAACTCTCTGTTTGTCTTCGGCTGATCCCTCCTTCGATCTGCCGGTGTGATCCACAGACTCCCCCTTCCACACTCCATCCCCAACCTCCTCCTCCCTGCATCTGCTGCTGCTCACTCAAGCGTGCGAGCCAACTTCACGGTTGTTGGCGGATGCCGGAAAGTGAGAATTCTTGGTGTGCAGCACTCGCGACGAGAGAGTTGGTCAGATTGTGACACAATGGAGGATCTTGACACAGCATGATGCTCAGTATCTCCATCTGGTGGGCTCACGTTTAGCCCCCCCGCCCGCGTTTGATATTTGGACTGTGAATAGTCACACAGCTGGCAGGCATATGTGCGTGTTTGCCGTCTGAGGATATAGGTTGACATTGTGTTTGTGAATACAGAAGCAGGTTGTATTCTGTTGGTTCTTGTGGAGAGATGTAAATGGGGGAGGCCTCTGGTGCGGTTCACTGAGCTTCAGTAGGACAATGTGGTGGGATGGAGCAGAGGACCCTAAAGATTGCAGCGCTAGGTCTCCATTAATGTGAATCGGGCTGCTTATTCTTTTTTTCTCTGGGGCTAAAAATAACCGAGTCATGAGTCCTCCTCAGCTAGGTGTGTGTGTGTGTGTGTGTACGTGTGTGTGTCCTCAAGTTTGTCTCTTTGTAGACGTCTACTCATCTCTGTGACTGTTCACCCCTGTGCAGCTGTCGTGTGCATAAATAACCCACCAGTCCATCCCTAAACTGAAGATCAAAGACAAAACACGGCGACAGCATCAGTATCAACATGGCGATTTAACTGAGATATGGGCACATTTTCCAGATTTTCAAAAATAAAATTCAAATATTCTCTGACTGCATTTGGATGTAATACTTCAAACAAAAGCTCTCAGGTGACATCGCCACTAGCCCCTTTCACACAGCCCGTTCAATGGGGGAATGTTAGCCACCTCGCTGTTCTACATAAAAGGTACTAACGCGGAACGGATGGACACGGCTGTTTCCGCCACTTAGCCGACAGCGGAGGTTTTTAGCAGAGCCGGATCGACTTCTGTATAAAAAGGTACAGCCGGCATGGCGGGCCTTCACAAACACAAGACGCTGTTGTGTCACATGTCGCATGCCGGCCATGCTATTTAACAAAGAAGAAGCTTTTTTGTTGTTATTGCCGTTATGAAATTCAGTGATTCCACTTTTGCGCAGTCCCACTGAGCGTTAGAGATCATTTTGAGCACATTATTGTCTTATTTATCAATATTTGCTCGCAGTTACTATTCGTTGACACAGCAGGAGTACCATTGTTTTCCGTATTACTGCGTTAATTTATTGTAGCGAGTCACATGAATAGTAATGTAACGTGTCCTTGTGTGACCTCACACATGACCTCATAGGCCATGTAGCGAGGTGTAATGGGGAGCCCTGGTATCTGAGCAGTATCACCTAATATCCTGAGTTAAGATATCAGAATTGGTAACACCAGAAAAAATCGGTGCGTTCTTAATGTTTTCTTCACTCATTTATTCATCCCCCCCTGTCTAATTCTTCACCCAGCTGTTTACCTGAATTTGTGATTTTCCACCATAAAAGCTTTTTACAGTGTTTCTGAGTGCATCTCGGGGCGGTGCTTTTCATTCTGTTATGTGTTTACATTATGTAATTTTCTCTGCTCTTCTCCCCAGAGAGTATCAGGAAGGCCCTGGACAAGCAGGCCATTAAGTTGGTGCGAGCCATCAAGCAGGACACCAGGAGCGGCAAGACGGAGGACCGGATTCTGGTGAGACACGCCAACACCCCGTCCCCCCTGTCCCTGTCCTCTATCGCACCCGGTCACCTGAAAGAATCACTCATTGTTAAAGTGAAAGCGTCTCTACGTGCAAGGTGTTGAATATGGAACGGAATGGGCTCTGGCTCTTTGCAGGCAAAATGGAAATCGATGGATGTTAATTGCAACAAATTGAAGGAGCCATAAGAAGTCACAGATTACGCGTCCCTGGGACACAACAGACGCGTTGAAAATCAGGCTTAAGACAGATGCTGCCTAAGCAGAGCGAAGTGGACATGGCCTACTGAGTCCGTCCTCAGAGTTTATTAGATGTGGCAGGATGGCCTTAATGCCACAGGCAAGAGGTGTGTGTGTGTGTGTGTGTGTGTGTGAGTGTGAGAGTGTGTGTGTGAGAGAGTGTGAGCGTGACATGGTGTACATACAAGGGAATCATTTTTTAAGTTTATACATATCTATTTCTTTATCTGTAGAAGAAGCTTGTATGCCAGAGGGTGTGTGGGAAACCTGCGATGTGTTCAAGGAGCTTGTGCGAGCCAAGGCCACCTCTGTTATTGAGAAATTGTCAATTAGTCAGCCCCATTAGTGACTGATCCGTTACTCACACGGAGATGCTGAGTGCGAGAGCGAGCGCAAAAAAGAACAAGCTGATATGCGAATCAAAACTATTAATCAGTGCTTCTCTCTAGTTTTTCCGTCCCTGCTATTGTTTTTCTTCCCTGTTTCCCTCCACGCCTCCATCCATTTCCATCATTACCAACCCTCCCCCCTTCTATTTTTTGCCATCTCCTCTCTTTGTTTCCTCTCTCCCTCCCTCCTTATCTGTCCATCTCGATTATTCTCCTCCCCATCATCACCCCCACCACCACGCCACTCGCCTCTCACTTTCTCTCTTGTCTCTCCCCTTTATGCCCTCCCTATTTATTCAAACCTGTAGAAGGGTATCAAGCTCCTCTTTCCATCAGAAGCAATTCAATTAGGAACTCTGCCTTATGAGAGTTTTTTTACTATCCAAATGGGCCTTGGCTGCTGCTGCTGCCGCTGCTCCAAATTCCTTCAAGGGAGGCGAGGGGGGTTTAAGCATTCATTCTAGCTCCTTGTCAAGGTCTGCCCCTCTTAAAGGCTCTCACTCTAATGGATACAGTTGTTTGGATATATGAAGGGTGAACAGATGACGGGGTTTGTACATGGACTGTTTGTGTCAGTCTCTGGGCACTGTGGTCAAAACAGTCACTCATGCTTGAACATGTCACACATGATAGTTGGAGGAAGCTGAATGTTTGCGGATCGCTTTCTAATTCAGAGCTGAATTTCAGTCTCCATTTCTCCAAGCGTGAGCCGTGAAGGCTTTAGGCGAGGCCTCCTTTTTACTTTTATCCTCCCTTGTGGATCCTTCCTCCACGGCTGAAGTAGATTTAGCAGGTCAAATCTGAACAGGACCAAAGCTTTCGTCTTGATTCTGCTTGTTTGTTTTGTTGAGTTTGTGGACAGGATTTTTTTTTTTTATTCATATTGACTGCATACAAGTCTTTGTTCTAGATCCCGGAGGCTGCTGGTATCCAGCTGTCTGTGCACGTTGACTGTACCAGCCGTCATGCTGCCACACACACACACACACACACACACACACACACACACACACACACACACACACACACACACACACACACACACACACACACACACAATGACCCTCTACCCATCTCAGACAGACACAGGGAGGGCTCAGCATGACATCCAAGCAGCACCCAGGGCAATGCGTAGGGGAGCATCAACATCCATGTTACCATCACGGGCTGTATGTGCACATACACAAACACACAAACATGCACACATGCACACTGGTTGACATGTGCAGGAGGCATCCTGGTTCCGTGCATCAAAAGTTGCCTGCACACACACACACACACTCCTCGGACCATTATTAGATCACCGTATTTGAAGATTAGCGGCAACTCAGAAAACAAAGCATCTTCAAAGGAATAGAGGGGGCGAGAGATGGGTAGGGAGGTCGTGGGGGAGGAGTGGGTGGTTGTGATGGAGGAGGTGAAAGAGGAGGAGGGGAGAGCATCCCCATAAGAGGAGAGGGAGAGGGAGAGGGAGGGGGAAGGAAAACTCTGTGTTGTGATGCCCCAGTTGCCGATTTGGCTCTTCCGCCACTTATTTATCCCGATCGGCCGCTCAGTTTTATACTCTGTTGACTCTGCGGTTCCAACGCTCCCACCTTCATAATAATGGGCCCATTACTGGCTGAGCTTGCCACTGTTTGACAGTCCCGAGACCACTCGGGCGCTTCAGACGCTTATTTCAACTTAGGTTACGTCGCGGGCCGCTCATGAGACTCCGGTAGGACTGAGGTTTGAGGTTGAGTTAGTGGCGCAGCATTTAATGACTTGGTTGTGGTTGCGTGCTCAGTGGGTGTGTCTGTTTTTGGGGCTGTTTACAGCAGGGCTGTTATTTAGAAAGTCGATGGAAGAAATAATGATTCATGTTCAGCAAACCTTTTTTTTTTCTACACAAAAATCATTTATGCCTGAACTTAATTTATTTACTTGAACCAAGTTTACTTTTATTTTTTTATTTAGCATTTCTTAGTACCCTTGGGCACTAACAGTAAACATTTTGATTTCTTTCTAATTATGAGCCTCGACCAAATGTCATCATGATTAAGTGTGGCTTTGTCGAGTTATTATTTTTATGTTCAGTATCACCCTCTATTTACCTGATTTATGGCATATTTTCATTGAAAACATCGATGAAAAAGTCTCAAACATATACTGAGCAGTTTATAATAATAATAAGACTCCAGAACATTACAAAATAATATGCAGTTTTAAAGAAAGAAAGTTAAGCAATATACTGATCATACATTATTTGATAATTACTTTGATATTTTGACAAAACATCACAGCTCAAAAGCTACCAACTAGTTGAGAGGACCTTTAGTACCGTTTTAATTCACCATAATATAAGACTGCTACTTCTGTTATCTACTCTGTACATTGCAACTGTGTTGCTTTCCCCTAGTTCTTCCTGATCTGAATTTAGAGTCTAAAGAACTGACAGACTGTGCAGGGCCCTCTGAGATAATCTTGTGTTTGTGTGCTCAAACTGTAGATAAAATCAATTTGAGCAGTTGGCAGTTAATGTGTCAAATGTGGATGTGTGTTCTGGCTAACCAAACGTCTTGGGACTAAATGAAGTAGATAAAAGTAGTGTAGTGTTGGTTCCAAAATCGGCCTCGTGTTTGTAGTTTATCAGCACCATTAATATCTTTCTGGGAGATTTCTTCTCTCCCGGTGTCTTAAACTCGACCTTGTGAATCTAATTTTCCTTAACTGAGTTGTCCATGCTTGTTACTGTCATTTTGCTGCTGCGGTTTTCATTTTATTCCTTTCTGCCTTTTTTTTGTTGTTATACAAGCTTCTATGTATCGTTTACTCCTTTGGGGTTTCAACCCTATCTGCATGAGTTGGTGTTTCCAATCTTACCGCTGTGCCTTCTTTTTTAATTATTACATTTCTCAGTGCTCTGTCCAGTGTAAACCACATCACAGAATTATTGTGCTTTTGCTGATTCACAGACCTCGAGGTAATTCAGTGGTGGTAAATCGATCTCTGTGAAGTTGGAATTCACACATTAGACCACTTGCTGTAAAGTGGCACTCCCAACGATTTCACAGATCAAGTTCAGTCCCTCATCATAAGGTGTACTACTCGTCTTGGAAGAACTTTTTTTTGTATTTGTCCACTGTGGCTCTGGAAGGAGCTCCTCAAAAATAACCAAGATGATGCAGTCGTGGTCATTCTGGCTTGGACTTTGAGCCTCCAAAGCGTAGAACTAGAATAAGAATGGAGCAGACATTGAACCATTTGCGTGGTCATTTGACCAGGTCAAAAGAAAATGGCATTTGTTTTAAATTCAGCGTCGGCCATAAGGTGGGTCACACATTTGAGAACTCTGTTCTGGCCCATAGTTTCCTTTTCTCTGTCTCTTGTTGGTGCTCATCTTGTAGCAATTCTCAATTCCTCACTAGCAGCAAGGCAACAGAGATAGTGTGCACACGCCTCTCCATGCTTCGCACCACTCCACTGCTGGTGTTGGTCTTTACTGCAAAACACATACTGCTCAAAGCGACTGAAGGCAAGTCGCAGACTCACTGAGGCGGGATTTAACAAATTCGATCCTCTGGTGCTCTTACAATTAGAGATGTGTGGAATTACCTTCTCCAATAACATCTCCAAACATATCGCAGTAAACGTTGCTCCGATACCGACACGAGGGCTGAACCCAAATATTACACTGTTCTGTTATTCGGTTCAACACTTTTGGTATTCGGATATTCTTTTATTAAAAAAGGTTTTGGCCCCTTGAGATTACACACACGGTTAAAACACACCACTTTTTTAGAAAATGGTTCTTATTCCTTAACAAATAAATAGAAATACAAACGACAATAAACAACAGAATCCTTAAAAATTAATGCCTTTTTAATTAAACAGAAAGAGACGTTATGGTGTCATCTCACTCGAGAGCGGAGAAATGTCCGGCTGAGTCACGGAGCTTCAACCCATCGGGGGCTCGGGCCGAAGGGGCCAAGCGGAAACAGCAGCCTCAAAACAGAACCTGTGGCGGAGTACGTCAGCACGTCATTAACTAGCTGTGGCTTCTATCCTGCTTACACTGCTGAATCTGTTGTGACATCCGGGATATATCTTTCAAATGCATATCTTTTCACAAAAATTAGATAAAGTTTATTTTTATGGAGTGCGGTTAGTGACCGTGTGGGCTCCATGGCAGCTCCGACAGCTTGACAGAGTACAGTGTGGGGGCGAGGCTTAGCAAAGGCTGAATTACAAAATCAACTTGTACTGTACATTTTTTGAAATTGCAAAGCCAGGCCTTGCTTTCAGTTGCGGGGATGCTTTGTTGCGGGGAGAGACACCAGCTGTGTGCTGGACTGTGAAAGAAAGCCGAGCAAAGCAGTAAAGCCCAGGCAACTTCTCTGTTCTTTCAGTCTCTCAACGACGCGTCCATTTTCTTTTTTTTTTGTTGTGTCATGGCAAACATTACCACTGCATCATCCACGATTTTCTCCTCATGGCTTTTCACCGCCAGATGCTCAGCGTGGAGTCCTTTTCCCTGCGAGTGTACTGTATGATGTACTGTGCGCTCTGTGCTGTAATTAGGACTGCGCTTTCTTTTGATTATCATAACATATGTTGGTAGCCAATGACGGACCGGCTATGAAGTGTGACTGCTGACCTTCTCTCTCTTCCCCCGTGAGACGGGGAGAGAGAGAGTGACTGAAAGTGTGAGTATCTATTGTCAGGGTATCTCTGCCTCTATTTCATCTCTCCATCCTATTAATTTTCTTCCTCTCTTTAGCTCACTCGCTCTCATTGTCCTGATCCTCCTGTATCCGCCCGCCCTTCTTTCCTCATCCATTTGGCCTCTCTCACACTCAACGCTCGTCTCATCTCATCCCACTTTCTCACATTTGCTGGCGTTGTTTTGTTTTGAATTCTCCTCAGCCCATTAACCCAATCCTGGCTTTCAGCCCTTACTTGTCCTCTTATACACTCTCATCTCTTACTTCTATCTATATTACTGTACAGGCCTGCAACCCTCTTCCCATTATCTGTCTCCTTTTCTATCCATCTAGTCTACCTTTCTATCTCTTTTCCATTTTCTTTTTTGGGTTTAAGACTGTTCTCTTTGCCATCTCTTTGATTTAGACGCATTGGACTAGCTGGTTTTTATGAGAGTATCTGGAACAAGAAGTATTTTTCAGCTTTGCATTTCTTTCCTCTCATTTGGTTTCATCTTTCTAACTCTTTTTCTTTTTTTCTCTACCACTCTAAAGTCCACTTATAAAGCAGGACCTGGGGCATCTGTGCTTTCAAACCCCTGTCACTTACGCAGAGACTCTTTCTCTCTCACACACACACACACACACACACACACACACACACACACACACACATGCACGTAAGCTGACAGATTGACTGATGGCAGGGTTGTGCTCTTGTGATGCTGAGTCCACCATGAACGATGGTAGCCGACTGTGTGTGTGTGTGTGACAGAGAGAGAGGGAGAGAGGGAGAGGGGGAGAGGGAGGAAGACGAAACAGGCGAGTGTAGTCCAAAGCCAGCTTAGCATGCTATTGTGCATCATTATACGTGCATGAGAGTCCGAACGGAGTGTGTGTGCTGCACTAGCATGCCGGACTTATTCAAATGTCTGTATTGGAATGTTTCAGATTTTGTGTGTGTGTGTGTGTGTGTGTGTGTGTGTGTGTTTGTGTTTAAAATGCCCTTGTGGCTGAGCCAGAAATACCGCAGGCGGCCAAATCTGGCACTGATCCTCAGCTTGTTCCCTCAGAGGCAACACTGACACACACACACACACACACACACACACACACACACACACACACACACACACACACACACACACACACACACACACACACACACACACACACACACACACACACACACACACAAACCCGGAGACACTCTTTGATTTGCACCATCTCGTTTGAAGTGCAAGATCCAGAGCCTGACAGCTTATGATTAATATAAGCCCCCGCCCTCTGCCCTCTCAGCCGCGTGTGCATGCAAACACGCGCACCCAGAAAGGGATACATTTGTAGTTTTTCGTGCACATACTGTATACACCCTGCCCTCAGCGCCTGCTTCTTTGAACCAGTGCCTCTGACACTGTGCCGTCGCATCAAGGGCACCTCTGCACCCCTAACCCATCACCATCGTCCACCAGTGTCTCTCTCTCTGTCTCCCCTCTCTTCCCCCCCCGCGCACTCGGCTGACCGGGTCAAAAGAAACGTCGACCATCTCATCTCAGAGGATTTCCCGTGCGGGAAATGAATCTTTTTAGGGGCTTTCAGGATTTTTGACTGATCTGTGGAGGAGCAGGTTGCCACAAAGCCACATGGGGGTGGAATTTTTTTTTCTCCAGTGGCTAAGGGCTTGACCTTATCTCTGGCTATTTGCGCTAATAAATATTACTAGCTGGGTGATTTATCCTTATGACTTGATGCTTCAGAAAGATGCAATTATTGTAACTTGGTTTAAATTTTGTTTGTCACACCAAAGAAATACGGCTTTTTAAGCATTCCTAAAATCTTAAAGACGAGGCCAGGAAAGTATTCTCCTTTCATCAAAACTTAATCTTGTCAAATAGTTTCAGAATTTTACAGTCAACCGTGAAGTTAATCTGCACGTAGAAACTAGACGAAGTTACTTCAGTTCACATTTAGTGGTAAGAACTACATCACTGTGATACTTACTTACCTTTTCATTATTCTAGGCATTACATTCAAAAGTGTTATTTTATTTAGGGATGACTGTCATGTTCGACAAAAAAATGTTTTTAGAACTGATCCAGTTGGCAGCTATCGTCTCCCCTTTAGCTGCTGAGCTCGTGTTAACTAACGTCATCATTTCAGAGTGATAGGAACAGGCTGCTCAGCTCTGAACCTCGATCAAGGTGATATTAATGTGACGTAGTTACAGTAGAACTGAGTGATTCTGACGTGCGTAACTAACACGTGAGGATTTATTGACTAACTGACAAAGCAAAGCGACTTGAATCTTGCTTTTTCAACATCAAGCCAAATTCCAAATATGTTTTCGGAGAGAGAGTGAAATTCCAGAGTGTAAGGCCATGAGCTCGCAGTGCATGTGCATGTTTACCAGAGAACAGCGATAAATTAGGGAATAAATGGCGACAGAGCTTATGAAATTGACTAACAGCCCACGCAGCGAAAGCAGCAGCATGCTCACTTCTCCGTCTACACAGGATGCGTTCAGGCACCGTGTTGGGTGTAGGTCACCAGCGTTTTGACAGCACTCATAACCCAACACACTGTCGTTATGCACGTAAAATGGAACAGTCAGCGTGTTGGGTTTACGCGAGTGAAAATATGAGCTGTCATGCCTGCTTTATGGTCACACCGTAAAAAAAAAAAGAGAAGCCCACTAACATTCTAGATCCTGCCCTTTTGATAAAGTGGGTAACAATTGGGCTCAGGGAGGTCGTAGTGAGGTGACATTTTAAATTTGAAGGGTGACATTGTCGCCAAGGCTCAAACCCTGCATCTGCTATAACTATCATATTGAAAAGATACCCCCCTTTTTAGATTTTTCCTCACTGCTGCACACAACCCATCCAAGTAGGCAAAAAATAACCGTTCTTGAGTGTAGATTGTCTCTGATGACAATGGGCTGTAAATGATATATTAAGAGAGGACAAACCCGACGCGAGAGGCCTTGTTCAGCATCAGAGGATTAAATCGGCACCCGTCAGAGAGCCTGAATTATTGATGCTTCTGTTTACATTCAGCTCTTCTGTCAGCTTGCAAGGCTTTCGAAGGGAGAAGATCCTTCTGTCTCTCATTTTCCCTACTCACCTCTCTCTCTCTCTCTCTCCCCCCCCCCCCCCCCCCCCCCCCCTCTCTGTGCACCTCAAGGTCCCATTGCTTCCTGGATTTATGTAACAAGAGTTTTGAAACTTGACATGGAGCTGTGATTTGGACTAACAATCCTCTGCGAAGGCCCCTCAGCCAGTTTAGTGCAGAGATTTTTATTCTCTTGGCGGGGGCTATCCCTCCGTCTCCTCCTCTTCTGCTCTCTCGTTTGTCATTCCTCTCCTTCTCCTCCGTCACCTCTCTGTGGGAGTCTGTTACGGATGTCTATATAGTTAAGGCACAGGGCTGATCTGCGACGCCAGCTTTGCCGGGAGTAGGTGTAGTATCTGAAGACTTCATTATCAGGGGGGAATCTGGTGTCTCTGACCTTCTATCGCCTCCTCTCTCTCTCTCTCTCTCTCTCTCTCTCTCTCTCTCTCTCTCTCTCTCTTTGTATGTTTCATTTTCTTTCTCCGTCTCACCGCAACACAGCAGGGCGCCATTAGCCATTCAGCACAGAGGGGCCTTCAGGAATTGAAAGCGACGGAGCAGAAAAAGAAAAGAAAAACTGAGTCGGGAAAGGAGACAGGGGAGTTGGGAGGTGGAAGGGAGGGGGTGAGGGCAAGAGGGAATGGAGTGAGGTGTTAAAGCGGGAGCAAACCAGACAGGGAGATGGAGGGATTAGGGATTAAGGAAGAAGATTGAGGGTGGGAGAATGAACAGATTTCCATGGCGATGAAGAGAAATGACAGAATGCAAAGGAGGGAATTTGAAAGCCAACTGAGAAAGCGCAAAACCAAAGTGTGGCCAGGAATTGGAGTAGGAGCTATGGAGGGATATAGATGCCCAGTGCATGCATGGGGTATGCTAATTGTGGATTTTTGAATTATGAATGAGAT
>JBAMJR010000067.1:90000-295000 GCA_038501785.1 Myoxocephalus aenaeus
ATAATTGAGGCGGGAGCAACGGTATCTTAAAAAAACAGCATCCAGGGATTTATTCACTAACAAAGCAATGACATAATGACAGTTTCGACATTGCAGACGCTCATTTTCCATTCTAATTCTGACTGGATAAATCAATGATAAACAAGTCTGCAACAAATTAGCATCTTGCCAATGCAAATAAGACTATCATTTTGAAAATAGTATGCAGCTGTTTTCCATTTAGTATCACAGTTCTGAATCTTTGCAAGTCAAATAACCTTTTTGGTCACTTTATTTAGTAAGTCGCCCGAGTTTGTGTTTGTGTTTGTATTCATGACTGTGTTTCGCAGGAAGCTGCGCTAGCAGGGAGCGGGACTGTTATACTCCCTGAAGCATTCACACCTGGAAGCAGCCTTGCACCATTGTACCATCCCTTGGGCACTGAAGTGCTCCACTTATGCAGC
This sequence comes from Myoxocephalus aenaeus, assembly GCA_038501785.1. NCBI lineage: Eukaryota > Metazoa > Chordata > Actinopteri > Perciformes > Cottidae > Myoxocephalus > Myoxocephalus aenaeus. The sequence continues at coordinate 90,444 of JBAMJR010000067.1, forward strand.
TGGGAGTTCAGTGCCTTGCTTAAGGGCACTTCAGCAATAGCAGCTGAGGGAGGTGGCGAAGCCCAATATTAACTTTTCCCATAATTTGGACCAGATGCTTTCTAATCACAACACCGCTTCTCAAAAGCCTACATAGATAATGAAGACTCGAGACTGAACTATCACCAAGATCATTAGGGCGTATCCTCTGGGAACCATGAATGTCTGTACAAAGTGTCAGTCTAATTCACCTGATAACTATTGAAACATTTCGGTCTGGACCAAAGTCTTAATGACTTTGGCAATCCCATGATGGTTTCTCCAGCACCGTGGTAACTTAAGGTTCACGTTGCTAAACCCCTTCCCCGCTCTCATGGAAATGCCTGCAGTCTCCCTTTCAGGTGGTATGCAGTCATTACATTAGCCAGCACTTCTTTACAAATCACACGCCGAGGCTGTCAGTGTGAGCATATTGTGATGCTGAAAGCTGAAAGCTGCGCCTAAAGTAAAGGGTTTTAGAGTGGAGTGCTAGCACTTTACGGAGCTGCTAGCACGGCTGTCGTCTTATTTGAACCAGTACTCTTCCTCTTTGTTTTCCAGTCCTCCTATTTGTCGGGCAGAGGGAGACCTCACTGAAGAAAGTCACAAGTTTTCACCAAACTCTGAATCGTCATTGGAGGCCCAGAAAACATGCGGTGAGTCGTCTATTTTTCTGTCTGCAGCGCACCAAACGCACACGTAACACAGACATGTACGGATGCACTTCAGAGTCCATCCACTCGCTGACTCACTGACTCGCCCCAAATCTCGTTGGGAGACTCATCCTTAAGTGGGTCAGAGGACCAACGTTGCTGGATGCACTCCCTTTTCTGCAAGTAATCCCATTAATCTACAAGATGTGCTCTTTCATGTTGCAATACTTTGATCTCGCCACCAATATTTACAGCTAATCTCACTGCTCTCTGCTGAAGATCCCTGTCTCGCTCTCTCCGACTCTCCCTATCATCTCTGGCCTCGCAGCCTTTTCCCTCCTACTTGCATCCTCCACCCTGCGTTTATTCCTGTCCTTGCCCTTTCCGATCCGTTACAGTTGCGTTTGGATTGATTTGTTGTCTTCCCCTCTTCAACTTTCAGGAGGTTTTTCTGAGACCTATGCAGCTCTTTGTGACTACAACGGGATCGGCTGCAAAGAAGAAGTGCAGTGGGTGAGGACGCGATGCAGGCTGCATAAAACCACTTCTGTTTGCCGTGTTGTTTAAGATACTCTCGGCTTTTGTACATTTCATAAAACTAAACTTTCTCTCTCTCTCTCCCCCCCCCCCCAGGATGTTGACACCATCTACCACTCTCAGGACAACAGGGAGTTCAATTTACTGGATTTCAGCCATCTAGACAGCAGGTGACTTAGTTTATTGACATCTTACCCACAACCAGAACTGAATGTTCAGTTCGCCAGTATGCACTAAATTGGATAGACACAAACTTATTTCTTCAGCAGTGAAGTCTGTGTCTGTGTATGTGGTTGACTCACTCTCCGACACATTAGATCTGAAATGAAGACGCGGAAATGAGAGCAAAGTGCAGACTTTCAGCATGAATTTGAGAATGAAAATGCAATTCGGGGACAGCAAGTAATTGGACAAGTTAGCACCAACTCATTATATCTGATATATTTGTCAGTTCTGTTGCAGTTAGTGTGTGGCTGTCCACAATCCACAGACATCACCCGACAGTTGGCGTATTCCTTCGTGATGCTTTGCCAAAAATGCAGCCAGCTCGAACTGTTTTCTGTATTTGAACTACAGTCTGGTCTTAAGAAAGTGAAACTTAGCTACTTAGATGCATTGTGGGTTTTTTTTGTGCCCGACTTTGCCAGTCGAGAACATTCCCCTGGTTGTCACAGTGTAGATGTAAGTCCTTATCAAGTTTAACGATGCAAATGAGTATGCAAATGAGTAGGTGATGTCTGTTGCATCTTGGACCATGATTGGATCCAAACTAGCTCAAACCTTTCTGGTACGTCCACAGCTTTAAGGGGAGCTCAGAGAAATTGCCCCCCCCAGGTGGGGGAATTTGAAACCGGGCATCTTGTGACAAAACGGGGCACATGCACACATCATTGTGAACAGTGAAGGTCAAAGAAAGAAACAAAAATGGCCCGTCTTTTTTCAGCTACAGCCAATCAATTCCACCTTTCCCAGACAAGTTATTTTGCAGCAAAAGAAGGTGGCCTACAGGTTGTGGAGTAATGGCGCTCCGCTGTGCTTTTATTAATATAATGTCCCCAGTAGTGGGAAATAGACGGCACCCTGTTGCTGCAAGGCCTAGTGTCGGGGAAACCCATCGTTATACCAAATCACTTTACAGACTCAGGTCTTTTTGAAATGCAACGGGTAATGGAGCAGTGTAATTTCCTTCACCCAGTCGGAGTTGGCTGAAAGTGTTGCGTAAAATCATCGGAGTTCAGTGCTACTACAGTTTGCAAGTGGTGTTCTCGAGTTGATGGTGACTCCTCCTGTTTTAAGCATTCCCAAAACTCTTCACCTTCGCTTGCATGTAGCCCCGTTTACAATAAACAATGAGGACGTATGCAAGTGTTTGTACGCAGTTTGGCAACAGAGGTACTGTGGAGTGCAATAAGCTTGTTGAGGCCATTCACCACCAAATATCACAAAATGCAACCTAGATAAATGGACTTTACAGATGTGGGAGTGGATAGACTACACTAGCAAGTGGCTCAACATTTAATGTCCACATATACACGTGTATTTAGGGGGGACACCTGTTCAGTTTGAAATACATACTCACCTGTGGTAAGTACCTATGCCAACCATTTATATGAGTTACTATCCGCAACCATGGACACATTTGGCGAAGTGTCACCGGTACACACGGCCGCTCGTTAAACTGAAACACCTGTTGCTTTGAAACGGTCGGGATCATGTCGGAATTCTATCGACCTTGCATGCAACAACCAGACGTTCAGATCCTGCCTCTTCCGCTGCCGACATGCGCGCAAAGCCTGACTGTAAACGGGTCTGTCGCGCGACTCATGTCAAACTCATTCGGCCCCGGGAGTTAATCCATTCTAAATGTGCCCAAAGGCTTCACTACAGTGTTTAACGCTGCACACAGTCCTGGAGCTACACTTTTCTCTCTTGGCACCGTTCCAACTTCTCTGATTCGTCTGCATAGGGAGGGGGAAAGATATCACCTTCCAAACGAAAACACAAGGCATTGACGGTAAATGTGCGTGTTATGGAAGACGCAACACCAATAGCGGTGTAACTTGCAATGTGACCCTCCTCCTCCTCCTGCTCCCCCTCCTCCCCAATTTGTTTGGGTGCATTGTAAACTGATACATGATACATGCTCTTCTATAGCACTTCTGACAGAGCGGCTGCTTTAGGGAGCATTTGCTGCACCCGGTGGTCGATGCACATGCCACGGGACCTGTGACTGAACATCCATAATGCCGTTCCCACCAATCAGCCGGGAACCGACATGTTTGGGATTGTATCTGAGGCTGAGAATCATCACATCGGTCGTCGTTTCATTTCCAATCCCCTGTTCTGCAGTGTAGACCCGTTTAAAAAGAAACAATAATAACACATCATTGTCCCAATATCCTCTGACTACTCTGTAGTGTTGAAAGACTTTTTCCCCTCCTCAATTCCGCCATGATGTTTTTGCAAAAATGTGTCCCAGAAAGTATGACACATCTCATCCTTCAAGTATGACGATTGAGCGGCTACCGGTTTAACAGGACCCTCCCTGGGTAAAACGTGAAGTTTAATGGTCGGCCATTCTCGCTCTGGCTCTCTTGCATGTCCTGTGTCTCTGTTCAATTGTGTTTAGAAGTTTGGTAAAGATCACAGAGATGGGGAACGCGTAGCTTTGTCAGAGGCAGAATCCAGGGCGCGTGTAAGCATCTGTAAACTGCCATATGTCATCTCCTCTACCTCCCTGCTGGTGTCTTTTCAAGTCCCCCTCATTTCCTTTTTCGCAGGCATATTGAGGAAAAGCGTACGTGTCGCTCGAGTGCTGCCGATCATGAAGAGATTTTTGACAGCTGACATGCAAATGTCTTTTATTTGAGGAATGTTTTGTCCCCAGAAAAGCCCAGAGGCCTATGGAATTATTTCTACTTCCCTGTGTCGAGACAACAATCCTGACCAAAAAAAAAAAAAAAAAGGCCTTTGCCATGCTGCTAAATCAAAAAAAGCCATTCATAGAGACATGATTGCAGCAGCAACTCATGAATATATTAATGTATTTCACATTGAGAGCTAAAAATCACTGCATCTGGGTTGTTTTTCCCCTCCGATATTTTATCTAGTGTGTGTGATTAAGAGAAAGCCTTTCCAGAGAAACTGGCTGGACTATGCTGTTCTTTTTTTCTTCTTTTTTTTTTCAGATCTTCATTTAACATATTTTTCCCTAGAGCCTACAATCCAATACCAAAGCCTCTCCCTGCTTTTCTGGAGAAGTTTTTTTATCAAATCGAAGTAATCAAAGTAATCGAAGTAGTCAAATCGGGCAGCAAAAGCTTTAACAAAGGAACACGAGGGATCACAAGGAAGTCGATGCAGGGAAACAATCAACACAGGATGCGAATGACCGGCGACAGGATCCAAGGATTTCTCTTTCCATGATCATGTGCCAGAAGCTTTTTGCGAGGCATTACTCCCTCCCTCCTCTCCTTGTCCTTCGACGTTCCTGTCCTCTCGATTGAGCCCGTCTACCGTTACCACGAGTGGCGGGGGCAAGCTTTTTCTTTTTTTGCTGACTGCTGTCCATCCGAACATCGTCTCCACTCCCTCATCCTGACCGAAAGCGGACACCGTTTCTTTTTTTCTGGCCCCGTCTCATCCCGGTGTCATCCACTTCCTTTATTTTCTCCCTTTTTCATTTTCCTCAGCTCTCTTGTTGCAGCTCTCTTTCTCTGAATCACTCCCCTCCTCACAAACACAGACACACACAAACAAACTCTTGCCTGTCTCTGTTGGTTCTGTCTGGCCCACTGTAGGTTGACACAGAGTTGTGTGTGTGTGTGTGTGTGTGTGTGTGAGTGTGAGAGAGAGAGAGACAGTTTTACGCCTTACTGCCCCAAGAACTTGTTGGGGCACCTCTTGGCTTGACAGTCACTCCTCTGCATACGCACACACACACTCTTACTCACTAACAAGTCTGGATGCCGCGTCCAACTTCTCACCAACTCTGTCTGGTTAGTTCTTCCTGTCACTGAAGCAGGACCGCAGCTCCACAGCTCACTGATGCCAGCCGCTTCAGCAGTCACTGTTACAGGACCTGAGTCACAGGCCTGTACGGGGTTAGACTGCGGCATTGATTTATTACCATACGGTCAAAACCCAGCCGTCTTCCAACTGGAGAGGATGGTCCTTTTTTGTCCTACAGTCGGCCAGATTGCTGTCAAATCTGTTATGAATATTTATAATCCCCAGAGGATGATTCCTAAGGCTTTTAGTGCCTTCTGACCTTTCTGACTCTTTTGCCACCAATCAGGTCAGTGTATCCACCCTCCATGGCAAGGGTATTCTCACACAGTGCTATGAATATTCATTGTCCCCACATGGTGTACATGGTGTATAATAATGTTTTTGATTATCACCCCTGTACCTCAGGACATTTGTCCATCACTCCAATAAGTTGTACACAATTAATATGAAATCTAATGAGCACACAGCCATGAAATGTACTATGCTCCCTCGTCAGGAGGAAGCCTGTTTATTTACACTTTATGTCTTCCGGCTTTACCCACACGATATTAAATAATCTAAAAGGGTTTATTGCCATTTAATAGTCTGAGCACAGCCATGCAGCCAGGGAGACTTTGATTTGAAGGACCCCGTGATCTTTTGTCTTCTGAACCATCTCAGGAGAAACTCTCTTTTCTTAACCCCATTCCTGGTTAAGGTCTAAGAAGTTCACAGGGGGCATATCGTGGGCTGACATAACGGTTGGAGCCTGAAGGGGTTTGCTAGAAGGACGCATTCAGACTATAATGGAACCCATTTAGACCCCATTGGGAATCTGCTCAGGTCGACATGTTCACACATTTTCAGTCGGAGAAGGCAGTTTGTGTGGAGTGTGTTTGGGGCCCTCATGCAGGAGACTGAATTTGAACGCAGCTGTCGGTGGCGGGAAAGTTGAAAAGGAATCAACCTTTGAAGAAACCCGACCCATCGTTGTGTTGACCATTCCAATAACCCGCCAAAGGGTTCCACCTGTTCCCAGACTAATCTAATCGGTTACTAGCTGTAGCTTTGTATTTAGCATACATACATGAGGTCGGTATAAATCTACTCATCTAACGCTTCGCAAGAAAAGCAAAACAGCATATAAACCTGAAAAAAGGGTCTGTCAAATAAAAAAAAGTAGGATCTTTATTTGCATTGTACTGTTTAAATAGATAATTCTCTAACTCGCCTTCCACATACCCTTCAACCTGACTTTAAATCCAACCCGAGACTTTTATTTTACAATCCATTTAATCCTAAACCGCCAAATGCGTGTGAAGAACAGACCGGTCTGCAGCGCCGACGTGTCCTGGCGTACGGGTACAAGACGCCGCATAAACACCAACATGCCGCATGACTGAGTGAGACATCACAGAGGTCAATCACATGTCCCGCTGTCGAAACAACAATCAACAGTTGGTGTCTGTGATGAATCTTGACGTGTGCATCATCCACACACACACACACACACACACACACACACACACACACACACACACACACACACACACACACACACACACACACACTGGGCAGTCAGAGTGGACTGGTCTGATGGCTGGCATGGTAATGAAAAAGGAACACAGCCTGTAGCCATTTCACTCCTCTGAGATCTACTGTAATGTCCTGGCTACTGCCATTATTGGCAACAAGACCTGCCCCGGCTCGATTACACTTTCTCTTCCTCTCTCGTTCACTCTGTGTTTCACCTCCGTCTCGCTCTCCTCTTTTCTTCCTTTTCTTCCTCTCTCTGGGCTTATTCTCCCCCTTTCTGTGTTGCTGCTTGTTTGTCAGATGATGTATAGCAGGTGTAGCAGCAGTGTGGCTTTAGTTGGACCTTGGAGAATTCTACCCCCTCTCTCTCCTCTCTTTCTTTCGTCACACACACACACACACACACACACACACACACACACACACACACACAGAGTCAGGCTGGTCTGTGGGCTTCGTGTCTGTTTGTGTAGCAGTGTTTGAGGTCTGTAGCTGGGATGAAATGAGGGCTTTATTGAGTAATCCACTGGCCGAGGCATTGATCTTTACATCTTTTTGTTTTCTTATTCTCTGCTTCTCTCTTCTTCTCAGCAGGGCTGCAATACCATCTTTTAGAAAGCAGCCCTGCCCACATGGTGTACTCCCTGTCACAATGATGAACTGCTTTTTACTAAACGGCAAGCAAAGAAAAAAAGTTTGGCCCACGATAATGCAGATTTATGGATCAATGACATCAAATGGTTTGGAGCAGATGGAGTTTTCTAATTTAAAGATCTGCATTTTATCTCTAGTGTGTGTGTGTGTGTGTGTGTGTGTGTGTGTGTGTGTGTGTGTGTCCGTCCATTTCAGGGACTTGGCGGTGATCGTGGCATCCATTGCGTACAACACCTGGTTCACCAAGCTGCACTGCAAGGACATGCGCATAGTAACTATCCTTTTTTTTCCTTCACGTTTCCTTTGCTAACCTGTGTCCTATCAGATTACATTGATGATATTGATTAGGCTTTTTTATTATCTGCTCATTTGGCACACTGCAGTCTAAATGTGTATGAAGAAATAGCTTGATCTCTTTTATTAAATATTCATAATGTGCAGATACCACTTACTCTAATGTAAGTGGTATCCGAAAACAGTCTGCACCAAAAGTTAAACCGATACTTTTATAAGTTTTGAAAGGCATTAGAGTAAATTTGTTGATCATTAAAGCCCGGCAAAACTTGATTTCCAATGTGAAAGGTATTTATTGTCCTTGTTTACTTGCAACGGGAGTCCTTTTGTAAAAAATGTTGCTCCATAGTATTTTACAACAGCATAGAGTGTTCATGGCTCGATCCGCAAAACTCAATAATCTGAAAAGAACATCCCTATTTATTGAGATTATTTACACAACTGGTGTCCGATTTTGTATCAGATCTCAAAAAAGATTCCAATTGGTGCACGGAAGTGAAGTACATGACATCAATGTTTTCCAGCTGAGCCTCGCCCACTTCAGAGGAGAAAACAAGAAATCTAGAAATCTAGAAAATGTTCTTGCCTTTGCAGAATAGTTTGTGTGCGTGTAAGGGTATGCGCTGTAGTTTGTGTCCTTTATTTTTCCCTCCAGTTTGAATTCATATGTAAATTCAAATAAATAGCCCCATAGATTATGTATGGACGTATATGAGGCCGTATATCATGAAGGCAATCTAATAAATTACTGCTTTATCAGTGTAGAATTTACCATCACTAAAACATTGTTTTTTGCTTTACATTGTCTGTTGCTTCTGATTTTACTGCCTGCTTTTCACTTCCCCTGCCACATCACATGACCCTTTTGTTTGTCTCCAGGGGTCGGAGGTGGTGGACCAGGTCTTGCACACAGTCAGCAAGTCCAACAGTTTGGAGGAGCTCACTCTGGAGAATGCGGGACTCAAATCGTAAGTTTCCATTCATCAGCCCCGCCTGTCAGCTCTCGGTTAATCTAATTTCCTCTCCTTTTCTTCCACTCTTCACACTTTGGCCCCTCAAACACACCTCCACCTCTCCTCTTTTGCCCTTTTTTTTCTTTTTTTCTTTTAAGATTCGCTCCAGTCTCACATCTCCCATCTCCTTTTCTGCTTCGCTTGTATTCTCTCTTCTCACTTCCATCTCTTAGGTCTCACCTCTTCACCTCGGCTCATCTCAGCTCTCCACTCATCCTCACCTCACCACTCGCCTGTCTTAACCTTTCCAATTCTGTCTCCCCTCCTTTTTCGCTCTCTCTTGCACCTCTCTTAACCTCCACTCTTTCATCCAATAAAGGTCCCTCCTGTCTGCCTGTGGCAGGTGTATTGTTTCCCCATTAGTGAAATTTTGGGCTTCACCTGGCGAGACTTGTCACCTCCTATGCACGGCTAGTATCATTTAGTGGAGCGGTTTCCTTATTTAGTATTAATTGAGATGAATTGGCTGCTTTGAGGCGAGATGATTTACTGCAGCATAATGATGAAGTTTTTATTCTTTTCCTGTGTTAAATCACTTCCAAGAAAGAGGGCAATTTGTATTGGAGGCTCTCCACAAGCACTGCACCAAAACGCTCACAGCGAAGGGAAAGAAAAAGCCAGAGTAAGAAACCCAAACAGTATAACGGTATCTGACTGTTAAAGTATATGACTTAATGGACTCCAGCTGAACTATACTTTTTGTAATGTGAGTTGAAGTAAGTGCTATTTTAAGAGATTTGAAAGGAACCTGCAGGCACACATTTTATATATGTCTTGAATTCATTTGCATTTTATTCCACTTATTTACAAGAAGAAGAACGTAATTACATTAATCCTGACTGCACATGCTCATGCTTGAGGGAGATTTTTGTGAAGGGGGATTCCCATCTAATAAATCTTTCTTTGTCGACTACAGTAAATTACATATTTGACGTGAAAGCGGCCTTGATTGTTTTTTTCTTCATTTTTTTCCGTCTACTTCAGGAGAGTGAAAAAAAACCTGATAATACTGATAATGATACATAACAGTGACATTATCACCTCATACAGTTGTTGTTGCTAACATATTAGCGAACAATAGCGTGTTATACCTCCAACTGACACTGAGCAACATTAGCATTGTGTGTTCAATAGTCACTCTCCTTTTAGCTCCCTTTCGGTTTCCACCAACTCCCGAGGGAACTAGCTGGCTCTTGAGCTGCTAAATGCTCCGATATGTTCAGCAGCTAGTCGCTCACTTTGTCTGTCTGTCATTTAGTTCGAGGCAAATTAATTTAATATTACCTCCAGTATTTTGATACTGGTGTCAACAAGATATTTAAGTTTTGCTAATATTTAAAAAAAAAGCTCTGCCTTTTTTAAAAAGTTGGTAAAATTAGCAGTTAGCAAATTGATTACTTAAATCTGGAAATATAAAAATTATGTTTTTAAATAAAAAATAAATAAAAAAGACTAACAACTTTTTCCATGTGTGCAGTTCATCAACTTATTTTCCAGCACAAACCCACTTCTGTTCAATTAACATTTCTCCAAAGGAACAACGCTGCTGCTTGAGCAAGATATTTTGCACCCATTACCAAGAGTAATGGGGAAACTTTACCAGTTGCATTCGGGAAATCTCTGCAGCGGATTCATTCTTTGTCTTGGTCTTTGAGACATGTATTGAAATAACCTTTTATTTTTTTTACTGAAAATGTAATTCTCCTTTTCTAACGTTTTGTCTCCAGGGACTTCCCGCAGAAGATGGCGTCAGCGCTGTCAGAGAACCCAGCCTCGGTGATTCACTCCCTCAACCTTGCTCATAATACGCTCGACAACCAAGGTACCGGACTGGCCACCGTGAACTCTAAGCTGTAGAGCTTTCTCTCCTTGTACCCCCCCTCCCCCAGTTTTACAATCAAAGAAGAAAAAAAGCGTTTCGTACATGTATCTTGTATGCCAGGATTTGCATGCATGGCAGTATCACTCATTAGTTAATTTCTGGCAGTCTTATACATGTCACTTCCACTCGCTTCAATACGTTCTTTGTGCTCACCCTTGTGTGTGTGTGTGTGTGTGTGTGTGTGTGTGTGTGTGTGTGTGTGTGTGTGTGTGTGTCAGACTTACTTCATTGCAACAAAAAAGTGCTTCAGCCTTAACAATAATCTTCATAATCACAGTAAAGAATGACCTTCAGTGTTGCTGTGTCTGTTTACAATGTTGTTGTTTTTTATGCCTTTTACACGTTACATACACAATCCTGCCATAACCAGGAAAACATGTTTACGTCTACATAAAAAGCCTTTCATTTTCAATAAAGATAAAGTCAAGGATAATTTATTGTCATTATGCAACACAGGGATGCACAGCGAAATTCATTTTTCAACACGACAAACCCATGGCAAACAAAACGAAAACAGTAGTACAGTCCTGAAGTGTATTTTTTAATTAGTTTTTTTATTTTCATCACAAGGAATGTAAACGGCAGCATCAAAAACATATTATATCATATTATTATCAATAATAATGGCAGCAGTGCGTTTTAATCAAAGGCTAGGTGATTTGGCTTGGCATGTGGTATTTTTATGTTTTTTTTTCCTGCACTGGGCACAGTGGGAGAAAGTGAGATTGCTAAGTATGTTGGTGTGATGTTATTAATATTTCTTTTTAGCTGTAGTAGTATACATGTGGGTAAATAGCTATATGTGTGCTTTGAGGACGATGTATTGAGAGAGGTTTTCATTTTGGCTTGATAAGTGGCAAAGCTCTGTGTGGGCTCGTAACTCTTAAAGTGGATTGGTGCAGGGCTCCAAGTAAAAATGATTTTCATTAATGTTTATGTCAGCTATTTCCACGAGTAATTGATCCCTCGTTCCGTCTGTGAAATGTGTCCCAGAGCCCAACGTAGTGTCTTCAAGTTGCTTGTTTTGTCTGATAACGTTCCAAAATCTAAAGACTTTCAGGTGACTGTCACAGGCTGCTCAGTAACCAGTTAGTATCCACATTTAGTGCAGCATTTTATTTCAATACAAAAGGACAATTAATTGATCATCATAATAGGCAACTTATTAATCAAGCAAAAATAGTTTGGGCTGTTTTTCTGCGATTTAAATTAGGCTTTTTTTTCTTCTTCTTCCTTTCTTCCAGGAGTCTCCAACCTCATTCAACAAGTGTGTCGCCTCAACAAGGGACTGCGCTTCCTCAATCTCTCCAAGACCGCCCTGTCCTCCAAGGGTAGGAGTGCTCCTCTCAGACACAGCAGCCTCTAGTGGCTGATCCCACACACAAACAAATGTATTTACTGAATGTAAATGAATGTCAAATTCCATTTTGTCTTGTTCAAAGACACTTCATCAGAGCGGAGTCTTTCTGTGAAGGTTCAAGAAACGGCCTCTCTGACCACAATCCTGCCCCGCTGCCTTTTTATTATTTATTTGTGCTAGTTTTAACTCTCATAGATAAACCGAGCCATGCATGTACTGTATGACCCATCTACCAAATTATAATCAGGTCACAATCATAAGCAGTTGATCTGTCGTCCCCCCGCCCTAAAATCCTACGTCGGCATTAATACAGTGTCCCAATTCTGTTGCTTTTATCCCAAACAATACAGCCATCCTCGAGTGTTAGCAGATGCAAAGGGATCATATTGATGCAGATGTAAATCCATACGTTAATAGCCAGATTGTAATAGCATTTTTGGTCATAGCGTATTTTTTAGGATTTTCTTTTAATTCCATTTATGGGTTCTCTGAATCATTGGAGTTGCAGGAGAATAGCATGCTGTCCTAAAAATGCAAACACAGGGACGACATATCTGGACCAGATTGAGTTAAGAGCAGGACTATTTTTTATTTGGTTTATGCCATGGATGGTAAAATATTTTTTGTGAAAATACAGTGTTGCCAATCAGTTGGCGGGAGATTCTGTTTGTGAGATTTCTGCATCCACAATACAATGGAGGAGTAACACAGCACTGAGGAAGGTTTTCATCCGGAGTATTTTTCTTCAGTTGAAAACATTTCCATTAAAATGATTCACAGTTAATTCCCCTGGATTGTTGTATTATGGGCACTGATTCTGCAACAAGATTTTTCGCAGCCTGAGGTTCAGTTCCACTCAATGTTTGTCACGTTACTTTTGGTTACGTTTTTTATTTTATTTTTTATTACGCTTTAGGGATTTGGATCGAATCAATTACTAATTTTAGATTAGGTTCTTTTCCGTCACACGCGATTTATTCCAAAAATCGTTGGGAATATAAAAATCTGTTGACAAGTTATTTAAAAAAAACAGTTTCTGGATCTGATGAATGGTGTAAACAAAACTCAGCATACACCAGAGGTGTTCTGTAGTTTTAGAGAGGTCTCCGTTTGAGGTCTTTTACACACTTTCACGACTAAGCTTTTATATACTGCGCTAAAAAATTGTATTTCTCTTTGTTAACCAACACTTGGAAATGTGGAAGTAGCTAACTCCAATTATTATTGAGGGTACCCACCCAAAACAGCTGAATAAATAAAGGAACAGATTTAGACAGTTTGCAGATGCTGCGTTGTCCCCTTGCATTCTGGGAGGATCATACAAAGCAGTATCTGCTTTTTATAGGTCCTGTGTGAGTATTTTGAGGCCTAAAATAAGCAGCCCGAAATGGCATGAAACGGAGGCATTACAACCTCTCTATCTGTTGCACGGTGTTGCGGGCCGGCTTGAAAGCTAACCCTCCCCCCGCCACAACTCCTCTGCCTTTTGTAGGGCTACAAGGCCGAGGAGGTGTTGAAATGTAACTGTAGGGCTGAAAGATGAGCGTTGTGTACACGACGACCTCGATAGTGTACTTTCATGAATGGAGAGAACCACACGGGGAAGGGCGCTATTTGAAAAAGACAACGGGGTTGACACAGTGATTCCGGAGGAATGCGGTGATGGTGCTGACCTTGAATGGTGGATGCAGGTATGACTTTGCAGGGGCTGAGATTCTTTTTTGTTGAATATTTATAGATATCTCTCTCTCTCTCTGCCTCTCTCTCTCTCTCTCTCTGCCTCTCTCTCCCACTCCCCTCTGTCTCTGAAACACCTACACACATCATGTCACAAGCTCTCGCTCACACATTCCTCCCCCCCCACACACACACACACACGTACGTCTCTGAGATGCGATCAGACACGCAAATAGGCCGATACATCACCGCTGCTCCCACACACTTGACATTGTCACACGGACCGGATGGCTCCTAAAAGGCTGATGGATAGATGAAGTGGGGGATTAGACGCTCTGTCTCCTCTTCCCATCATTTCGCTCCTAATCGCTACAAATTAGGGATGAAGAGCTTAGCGCCTTGCCAGCTTGGGTGCAAGCACATGCAGTAGCTGGCTTCACTCTCCCCGACGCTTGAGAGCAGGAAAAAGTCACTTCCTACAACTGCTGTGTATAATCGATGATGCAGCGTCGAGTGAATAGCACAAAGATTAATGGTGGTTGTAGACTTTCTTTTTTTTTTTGTTGCTGCCAGATATTTCTCCCTTATTTCGTGTCTATATTTAATCCTCAACTTGCCACAGCGTGCTGTGCTTTGCATCAGTCTTGCAGGGTTAGGATTTTAATGAGGGGTTCCATCGGGCCTGTGGGTGTAATTGTGTTTGTGATCTGATTTGAGAGAGTGATTTTTCTTTTGTTTGGGCTTTCAGGGTCCACTTAGATGCTGGAAAAGAAAGTTGCTGGCTTCCTCCAAAAGCTTTTTTGATACTAACCTGCCATAGAAGCTCTCTAGTCTCTGCGCAGTTATAATTATTTTTTTCCGCACATGGCTTGCTCATCCTCTTTCATAATGGAGTTTTGTATATTCATCAGTTGCTAATAAGTTGCGTCCAGAGCATTAAGGATGATTCTAAGATCATTAAATGATTCAAAGATGCATTCACCCAAAGTCCTTACGCATACCTCTCCATTTCGTCCTCTCGGCCCCGTTAGGTGTGGTTACTCTGTCCCAGGCGTTGTGTTCAAGTGACGACTACTCCAACTCTCTGCTGCATCTGGATCTCAGCAAAAACCCCGGGGTTCTGTCTGGAGAAGACGCCACGGTGAGGGACACAAACACATACATAATTATTAAAGAAAATGTTTTATTAAGTTTGTTTTCATCCACCTGTTTTTATGCACATTTTTTATTTAAAATGATGGAAATTCGAGAAAAAAAAAGAAAAAAAGTTGTGTGTGGAGCAATGAGGAGACTATAACATTCCTCTAATGAATATGTAAACCAAACAGAAATACTTTATATCTACATATTTCCATCATGGTTTTCCACTGTTTGAGGTTTGACTGACGCCCTTCTGCATTGTTTAATGAGAGAATCTAAACCACCAGGATGGACAAACTCTAACTTTAGATGGAAAGCTGAGCACTGTTTTACAACATTAAATCATGGTCGTTTAATGTCCAATTGAAAACAGATTAGTACAAAGTCTAAATTAATAAAAAATTTCAAATACATGGTTGCTCACGCTCTGTTGCGACGCACAGGGATTGTGAGTGAATGGCATTTTCAAGTCCAGCAACAAATTCTGGATTGGATCGAGATGTGGACTCCGTTACATTTACGTTTTTTTGTTTTGTTTGTTTTTACCAGTGGAGCTTTTGCTTTACTCTTGTTTGTTGGGAAAAACACTGTTTTTATTTTTTTTGTTTTTTCATCCAGGATATATATATTTTTTATTCATTTGATTTTATTTTCCTGCATTCATTTTACCCTCACAAGCCTTCCTGGAACTGCTGCAGAGAAGTGCATGCTGCAGCATACCCACAGTATGATGCTGCCATGCTGCGGGTATGCTGCAGCATGTTTATGATAATATGATGGGTAAAAAGCTCTTATCTGACCAGACGCCCCTTCCAGCTGACTTCAGAGTCTCCCACGTGCCTTCTGACAAACCTCCTACATTTCATGTGTTTCTCAGGGTGCCTTTCTCTGACACTCGCCCGTGAAGCACCTGGCAACCTGTTGTCTGCACAGTCTCTCCAGTCTGTGCCACGGATGACTGGAGCTCCTTCAGGGCCTTCTTGTACACTCTTACTCAGTTTTATTTTGAGGAAATTCTACTCAAGGCAGATTCTCCGCTGTGTCATGAGCCTTCCATTTCCTAATGATGGCTTTAACGGTCCGCTAAGAGATGTTCAGGGTGTGAATTATTCTGCTCTTCTATGTGTAATGTGGGCAGCACCGAATAGTTCAAAGCTTCAAAGTTTCCTTTTATAAAGCTGACATTTGAATGTGACGCAGCTTAATATATATTTTTTGCATGTCTAATCATTCTGTTTAAACCCAGTATTTCTGCACAGTTGCAGAAAAAGATTGAGGGGTCCAATTTATTTTAAATTTTTTTGTCTTGAGTGCCAGCACGAGCGCTTTTTTGTGCAGCCTCTCCGAGCGCTTCTTTTTGCAAATCTCTGAACTTTTTAGAGAGACGTTGGTGTCGTGGATGAAGCGCTCCCAACGGGTTTTATGCCAGAAGAAAACACTGTAGGGACAGAGTATTAAACTCTGCTGAGTATTGTTTCCGACTTGTGTGATCCAAATATTTCCAATATCTCAAGAGCGTTGTTAAGTCCAAAAGTAAGAATTTATTGGAAAAAAAAGTCACTATCTTTTTATCTCACAACCACAAAACAATATTTTCACTGAGAAAAGATTTGGTCTCCTGCTCGTCGCACACAAAAGGAAGCCGTATTAAACGAGCCGGTCTAGCAGCAATCTAATAGGACCATCACTTTAATATATAACCACAATAACAAACCTTTTTTCTTTTCATTTTGTTCAGGCTGATGATGTCATAGAATACGAGAATAGACATCTGTTTTTCCCTTTTGACGAGAAAGGGTCTTTTTCTGTTGAACAGTGTCTAAATAAAATAGCCACATTAAATCTACCTCTGATTCAATGTTGCAAAACATGAAAACATCCACAATGGTCGATCAATCCTTTTTTTTTTCTTCCTTTTTTGTATAAGCACTGTCTGCACACCTAATATTTTGTAATATTCATTATCTAAAAGACATTCTCCTTCTTTCCGTGCAGAACCTCTACCTGTTCCTGGCCCAGCCCAACTGCCTGGTCCATCTGGACCTGTCTGGGACAGACTGCACCGTGGACTCGGTTTGTACTCATTGCCACTATCCCACCCATCCCCTCGTCCGATCTCATCTCTCAGATGGGCTTCATGCCAAGCAACAGAAGGGGGGGGGGTGTAGTGTCCTGAATACGAATGGCCCACCACACAAAAACAATGTTACCTCAGTAGACACACAGTCTTTCTTGGAGCTCCTCTGTGCATGAAGCGTTGGGTGATGGTAAACGCTCTTTGAATGCCCTACAACAGAAATGTATAGCCTCCTGTGAAGTACATCAATGACACATTGTACGACTAGCATACAGGAGCCTTTTGTTCCACGGCTTTGTTCACATCTTTGTCACTTCAGAAGGACGACTTTGTCTGTGTCTAAATTGAACGCGTCTGACACTGTGACAAAACGGTGTCCTGCCGCATTAGCGGCTCCGCGTAACGGGTGAGAGGATGACGGAGCCTTTTCTCTGAAAGAATTCAGGGGCCGCGCTTGGAACGCGCGCGCCCCCGTTGGTTACCGCTGAGATGGCAGTTCTTCCTGGTTCCGTGGGAACATGTTGAAAGTCACGACCGAACACGGGGGCGCTCTCGGAAGATGTAACGGGAGGTCACGTTCAGTGTTGATTGTCTTGTCGGTGCTGGATTGCTGCTGAAGGGACCACCTGCGATAGAACAGACATACATATCTTATTTCTTTGTGTTCCCTGCTGCTTGGGGGGAGGTTAAGAGGTCAGACTCGGCTAGACTAGAGAGCTACTGAGACTTGTTGCTCACTGACACCTCAGCAGGACCGTTGCTTGCTGACGTGGAGGTTGACGGCAATGCCTCGTCATATTTCAAATCAGGCGTGCTTGCTGGTCCGCTGGTTTCAGACCAATACTTTCACCGACTCGATTTAACCCCGTTGCTGATTCAGTACAGTGATGTAACTTGAAAACATTTACTCAAGTACTGTACTCGAGTGCAGCCTTGAGGTACTTGTGCTTTACTGTTTCCATGTCATGCTTGTGCGCCACTGAGGGACATTTTGTACTTTTTGCTCTAGCACATATTTCAAAGATAATTATTCAATACAAACCAATATAATCGGCTTCTGAAACATGATGATGTTCAGTTATGAAAAAACAACTCTTGATCAAGTCATTTTAGTCTGGAATTTAGGATTTTTTTTTTTGTAGTATCGGATTATTTCAACTGGTTATTTTTATGCAGAATTTTCTAAAATCAACTATTCTGAGTTCAACCTGCCTCATTCTCTCGCGTGTCATTTCTTGAACATTTTTAAAACAATAAACACTATTATTCCAGCGTTGACCCAGCGCGGAAATGGCGAACTCCGCCACTTACAAGACAACTACCATATAAAGAGGTAATTGTAGAATGTAAACATGTTGAGTGCAAATCAAATAGTATACAAAAAAAACAAGGTGCTTAAAAGGTGCAACCAGTCATTTTCATACATGGCCACACAGTACTATTCCAGCCAATCAGCAAAAGGCAGTGTTTCCGCACGTGCGCAAAGGAGAAGGCCAATAATGTAATTATTTTGGGTGTTGAATAAAAAAAAAAAAATATTTTTAATATTTCTAGAGAATCGCCGACTCCACCTCAAATTGAGGATGCGATACTTCTTATTCTTCCACCCCTGCTTTTTTTATAACCACAAAGCCCTTCACTTTACTGCACGTGTGTTTGCTTTCTGTCCTCGCTGCACTTCACGCAAGCGTTTTTAAACCCCAAGGAGCCGGCAGCTTGTCAGGCAGGAACCTGTTTCAGGAGGAAATAGTCCACCCTGTGAAACTAATCCCCACCTCCTCTCCCCTTCCCCCCACCGTAAATGTGGGCCATCAATTTTGTATTGAATTATGTGCATGAGTGGAAGTCATTGCATCTATTCTGCTTTCTTTGCAAGTTCTCGAACTTTGTCTCCCCCTATTTCTCCTTAAAAATCCCCTTGAGACTGAAAGAGTGCTCTCCGTGATGGCTGCTTCATGACCTGCTTTGTTAATTGTCATTTATCCTTTCAGAGAGGAGCTGTCTGTCGGAGAATTTGTCTTTTTTAGTGTTGGGCTGTTGGATTGAATTATTAATAAGCTCCTGTTTTTTAATCTGCGTTGATGTACCGACAACGGTCGATTAGTCAATTTGCGTGATGGATCACTCTGCCAGGGGGAAAAAATGGATTTGTTCCGATAGTTTAACCTCTCGCAAGCGATGAGATGCCGCTAAAAGTCTTCCGAGGAATTGGCTTTTGATGCCGATCGTATTCGCCTGGAGCTCTCTCCTGTCCAGCAAACACGCATACCTCATCTTTATTTCAGGATTAAATGGACCACAGTCAGATTCCTGTATGCTCACTTGCGGTGCTTTCCAGAAGCTTGTAGTTTGAAAGTGAGTCATGACTTCACAAGTGACTTCACTTTGATGGAAGGTTGCTGTGTAGCAGCACGACGTCACATTGATCATATAAGAGGACATTTGATTGACAGCACAATTACATTTCCTACAAAGGTTTTCAGGTTGCCCCTGCACCATATTTTAAATTGACATTTGATGGATATTCAGTATAACAAATTGGACAATGACAATCATTAATTGTTTTATTTCGCTGGTTTGGTTTTTAGCCTGATTCTGATTCAGTGTAATAGAATTACTCGTCATTGCCCATTTGGTCGCGCTATCTGGAATTGGTCGACTCTCTGACGGACGAGCACTTTCCGTACACACTTTGAAAGATTGGTGGCAACACAACGTCTGCTGTATTTCATTCAGCTGCTAGAGCTGAGGGGCCTTAACCCTGAAGTGGGCAGTACATGGGAAATTAAATCACCCAGATGTTGTTTATTTATTTTTAAACATGTCAATTTTAATTTCATCATTTCCTATTTAAGTGTATTGTGTTTTGTTGTTGTAAAATGCAACAACTTTGAAACATTCACAATCGATGGCATGGCTAAGTACTGTAGGCCGCAAGGCTGGTCGGTCTGTCTTGTCCTCCATGAGTTGGGGCTGACTTTGTGACTTGCGAATACTGTACGTGGCTGCAGCTCATCCTGCATTTAAAAGTTCTACTAAAATTGAGGTGGGAATATGAAGAGAAAAATGTGTGACTGAACGTTAAATATTACATGATCAGCTTGTTAGTGTAAGCGACGTGGGTTTATCAGTAGGAATAAATCAGTCCAACACGTTCTGGGTTTTCCTCATAACTTTAGTCAACAACTCCACATTCCAGCCGAACAGTCAAGACCTCCGTTTTCCCTCTCTCCCTCACCCTTCTTCTTCCCCTCACTTTACCCTCTCACCTCCAGACGCCCGGACAGCGCCGACTAGTGGTCATAACTAATACATGTAATTAAGTTTACATCATACCATTTCACTCTTACATTAGTACTGAGGCATCGATGCGTTGCAGCTGGTCGAGGTGGTGCTCATTCTTTTGTTCTTTATACTCTGAAGCAGTTTAGCTAAGTGCGTTCCAACTGAGGGGTCGGCCCCCTCTCTGTTCATTCTGTACACAATACATCTAATGCGCATCCCCTTTTTAAATGTGTGATTAGTGATATTTGGCTGTAAAAATACAATTTGAATTGGGTAAAAGCTACTTTCCACCACTGTACACGGCTTATCCCAAAGTGCACGCATCAAGTCAATGACTACCTGAGCCAAATCCTCTGATCCTCCGGTTCTCCTTTAGAGCCTCCGCTCCTTCTCTTCTAGCCGTTCCACACAGCAGTGAAAACATTTGGTGCCGATGCTTTCAGAAATTACGCTCCAAGCAGCTGGAACAGCCTTCCAGAGGAGCTGAAAATATTGATGTTTTTATACATGAACTGAAAGCCCAAAAGTCTGGCTTTTATGCAGTGTTTTATGATCTCTGATGTTTTGTTATTAGAACTTATTCAATTATCATGTCTCATCTGTTTTGCTCCACTTGGTGTTATCAACATTTTATTGTTGATCATTACAATTTATCTTATTCTGTGTCATCACATTTTTGCTACTTTTAACGTCCTACGTTAACTGGACGTTCATTTGACCGTTGTGCGTTTCAACTTAATGAGAAAGGTTGTATTAGTGTATAAACCCAAACCATATGGCACTAGGAGTAAAGTAAATCCTAAAACAAATTGCGACAACGTCTTTGTCCTGATTTGACCAGCAGTAACATCTCATTTGTTCTTTCTTTTTTTCCACGCACCAATTTGCAGAGTCATGCTTCTATGACATCTTCTATGACCTTTTTTATTTATTTATTTTTTAAATTGAGGAGGCTTCTGCCAAGAAGGACATACAGCAGCATCATTCTCTTTAGCGTGTTCAAATTGCATTTGTGTCAGCTTTAATCATTTGTGCAGCGTTCAAGAGCCAAAGTAACTGTTATGCAACACACTCTCATTCGGCTGTAGTGAACGTAGCGCAACTCGTTCATCACTGTCTCTCTCTCTCTCTCTCTGTGTTTCTCTGCCAGCTGTTTGGGGCCCTGCTGCGAGGCTGCTGCGCTGACCTCTCCTACCTGAACCTCTCCAAGAACTCCTTTTCTCACAGGTGGGCGCTCACCTCGGGTGTAAATCCACGTTACATTTTTTTTCCTGTAAAGAAAGACATTTTTTTCTTCCTCCTGACTCAGCCAAACAGCTCTGGAGGATTTCCAGTTAGGAGGAGCGGGGCCAAGCGAGCGTCCTCATTTATTTTCTTCTGTAGATTAGTGTTTAGCTCTGGACCTCACTGACATAATTAGCGTGCATTCTCGGCTCGCCCCCTTAATTTTTTCTGCCTCGCTATATATATATATATATATATATATATATATATATATATATAGTGTGTGTGTATGTGTGCAGAATGTGTTCCCGTCTGTCTTTTCATGTACACATGTCTCTGTTTGCTAACAAGTTTATCTGTCAAGCACTTGTTTGCATACCCACAAGTCTTTTTCTGTGTGTGTGTGTGTGTGTGTGTGTGTGTGTGTGTGTGTGTGTGTGTGTGTGTGTGTGTGTGTGTGTGTGTGTGTGTGTGTGTGTGTGTGCCTAGCTAGAAGGCAGAATCGGCTCCGGCTCTCATCATGTCGTGTCCCCCAGGAGCTTCCCTGCTCAGCATATTGCATTACTGAGAAAGGAGTTGGAGAAAAATGAGACTAATTTTAGATGGGAATTATTGTTCCAATCCTCAGGCTCCCACGCCTGCGTTTCTCTCTCTCTCTCTCTCTCATATTCTTTTCATTTCTTTGTATCTGCTGGATCTCTCGATCCATCTTTTTACCTCTTGCATCTGTCTGGCTGCACCTCTTGTTCTCCTCTTTTATGACATGAATTCTTGCTCCTGCGGAGCTCTTGGCCACGCTTGGCTCTCTCATTTCTAAGAGGAAGATTGAATTTCCCAGCATTCCGCACTCCTTTTTACTGGACACACACATCCTCGCTCCGTCCATCTTCTCCGTCTGTTTTTTTTTATCGCTCCCTTTCCATGGCTGTTTTCCTCCTCTCTCATCCCTCGCCTCTTGCTTACCGCTTCCTTCAGTCTCTCATCTTGTTTACTTCCCTTTCTCCCCTCTTTCCTTCATCCTCTTTCTCTGCTAATATTCCTTTCTCCTCTTCCACTTCTCTTTATCACTCCTCCTCCCTCTCCACATCCTCCAACTTTCATTCCCTTTTACCACTGCTCTCTCCTCACATCTCCCCTCCCACCTCCCTCCCTCCATAGTTCATCCCGCCTCTTGCCGGTCCTGGGTCTTCTGCTATTAACTAGTGACACTATCTACTTATGCGACAGAGGCCTTTTCTGTATCAGCGGAGTCCTGACGGGCCGTATGCTAATCATTACAAATGGGTCAGAGAAGTGCTGGCGTTCCACACACACTGGGAGGTTATCACAAGAGCAGTGACAGCAGCTTGTAATGCAGCTGCCTGGTTTTCCCCTCACTACTTTCTTAATGTCTTCATCTTTTCCTTTTTTTTTTGCCTTCCACCACTGCTCACTCCATGACCTTTTCCGTTTTTCTACCCTTCATAATTTGATTTTCTCCCGCTTCCCCCGCTTATTCCTTTCCCCTCGCTGCATTCAGTTTCATCTTTTAAACCAAGCCAACATGGTTTTGCGTGTGCAGGGTAGAACGTCAGAGCGTTATGAGAGACGTCATTGTGGCTGGTGTTATTACGTCAAGTTCCAAAGTCCTGAATCAAATATGGTGATGATTTCAATCATAACGGCCCGTGTAAATCAGTGGTTCTCGTGCACAATGCACAATGAGGGCTTCTACTCACAAGAGCAGTATGCACAAAAGGAATGTGGTGAAGCGGAATAGAAATTGGTGGGGTGTAGTGATTTTTCATTATGTTCCTCAGCCAGTCACATTACTGCTCTCATACCAATTAAACAGCTGCTCCAAACACATGGGCACACAGGAAAGTTGGCTCGGTAATCAGAGAGGAGGCTGTGGAGCAGCTTTTCAGTTGTGATGTCCTAGAGGTTCAGACATAACATAGATATGCTGCTGAAGGCAAGCGATGTGTTGTTAGAGACCGAATTTGCATCAACAGAGATATTGGAAGTCAGGTCATGTTGCTATTTTTCCCGAAGTTAAATGATGTGGGGTTTTATTTTTTTAAAGAAAACCTCGATCTGAAGGGAACTATTACTGTTACTGTGGATGTAACCTATAATAAATTAGAGGAAATGATGAATACAAAAGCCACATTTTCTAAAGAAAGAAACTGAGAAATGTGCAGTTTGAAACATTTGATATTTAAGTATCTTGTGTTGAGTCTTGAGTCATACTGTGTATTTGTATGGGAGTAGGATGAAGCAGTTGAAGTAGGCCCTGGTTTGTGTTGTTGGGCTTAAAAGATTCCTGGGGCTTGGACCACAAAGCGGGTTCAACATATCAGGGTTTCTTTTGGCTGTCTGGCTTAACCAAGTCTACTGTCAGTAGAGAGAAAACTAAAATGTTAGACAAACACGAATAAACTAAACCCTTAATCTAGTCTAAAAGTAACACCGTTTAAACTGCCAAATGCAGGATGGAGCTGCCAAGAAAACTGCAGACTGTGTGAATGCGTAAATTAACAGATTTATGATATCACTGCCCATCTAGAGCGGGAGCCGAGCCGGCTAGAATCACACTTATGTATTCTGTTCAGTTAATGTGTCGCTTAGAGGAACGCTCATGGAATAGAGGATACTTTATTAATCCCGACGCGGAAAAGTGTTGCATGTATTACAATATTTTAGCTTTACTCTTTCCGCTGCAACAGATTTGGGAGAAATAGTGTGGAGCAAGCAGGGTCAGTTAAAATAAAGATTTTATGGAGTTGAAGCTCTAAAAGAAAAGAAAAAAAAAAAAAAAGACTGATGAGAAGGATATATTAGAAATGTAAAGGCAAACGCCTTGGAAATATAAAGTATGAAATGCTTTAACGTTTAACTTTACCCAAAGTTTTGTGTATCAGCAATTGTGTGAGAGTCAACACGCATTAAAATGCAGCCCATAGTTAAGAGCGTATTTGTAGTATCAGCGGGATTTGAAGTAGTAAAGGTCACTTTATCTGTGGTATAACGTAATGTGCAACTCGTCATATATATATATATATATATAACAGAAATAGACAAACGGTGAGGTCATTTATCTAGGTCGAGCTCTAGCTCGCCCCACTAGCGGGGGTAGTAGTGTCAGTTTGTTGGTCCACCACTTTAGTCGAGGCTGAACCGTCCTATTGGACAGGCTGTCGAAGGGTTTTATGATGCCTAACAACTTTGTCACTTTTCAATTTAACTTTGTCCATCACTCTTGAAGACAAATTATCTCTGTAGAACTTATCCAGCTTTCCAATCAACTGCTGTTGTGCTTTGCGTTTATTGTTGTTTTACAACTGCTGAGACACTCGCATGCGAGATAAAGAAAGTGAACATATGGCAACAACGATACCTGCTAAAAGTCCATATTTTCCATTGTCGTCGTGAGAGCGTAGCTCGGAGCAGTGTCGTGCCTACGTACGGCCTCGCAGAGCTGCAGCATTTAGATTTTGTTTTCATCGCTCCATTACTCTATGATGTGTGACTTTTATTTTTGAAAGAAAAACGGCCGACGATCAGCCATCTGGTGTTAATTGATTCTGTAGCAGAAGAAAATGGGTTCAATCAAAGTAAAAGGAAGCGCGTTGCCCCGCGTCGCAGCCGGGAAACGCACAGCTGCAGCTCATAACGGCCGCGTTCCATTTATGGAGCTGAGCCCTCGTTAGCGAAATTAGTTACACCTGTGCTTTTTCTTGCCCCGGTGAGTCAAACTGTCTGCCGTTCAAAATGAAAAAAGGTTGACGTGAAACGCCATACAATAATTGTACATAAGTGGTTCTCTGTCTGTCTGAGAGTGACTTTTGCATTGCAGTATATGAATAACTAAAATGATGAGTCATATAAAACGCGCTATTCAAAGTGCCCTGTCGCCTCGCCGCAAACAACTGTACTTGTACAACTGCACACTGTTGTGTGTCGGGGATGATGGTGGGAAACAAATGAGCGGTAAGAAGAGGGGGGGAGAAAAAGGCCGGTCTGTGCTGCGCAAGTAAACAACACCTCAGCTGGAGGTTCTTGAAAAACAAACCACATTTTTACTAAAAGATGAACTCTTGCCTCTCTCCCTTCCTCCTCCCCCCCGCCTCGTCATCCTCCCCTGTGGCGAATTATTTGTGCCGTGAGGGGCTGAACTGGCAGATTGGCTGCTTTGACAAGTTCTGAACACGGATCGTAACCAGTGTACTGCATCGATTGGTCCCCTCGTGTATCGCTGTACATACACTCTGTCCTTCCTCTCTGATGACAGGCTAATGCGCGGTGCATGCCAAGCAGATGGTTGGATAATTGGTCAGCTTTACCTTTTTCTTTTTTTTTTAAACTGTTGGCAGTTAATTAATGCCAACTTCACCTTTTCAGAGTCTGCTTGATATAATTCTGACCTAAATGTCACCTGCCGGGCGTCTTTTGTCTTCTACCCTTTTTTCGCTCTCTCTCTCTCTCTCTCTCTCCCCCCCCCCCATCGTTCCGTTTCCCTCTCTGACAGCTCCCCTCTCGTCTGCCGCAAAATTCCCGTCACTTTGTGTCAGCCTTTCAGCTCCCTCTGTCATCCACCGCCTTGTCTCGATCAGTCTCCTTATCGGCTCCCATCATCTGCTCACCTCCTTTCATTTTCTGTCTGTCTAACTGCCTTATTGATCGTGCTCTATCTCTTATGTCCTGCTCTTCGCTTCCCTTTCCACTCCTTCACACTTTACAATCCCGTCTTTTGTTTTTCTCCTCTTGTTTTTTTCCAGGAAAGCGAGAGATTCTCTGCCAACTTTCCGCCAGTTCTTCAGCTCCGCATTCAGCCTGACCCACGTCAGCCTGGCCTCCGTGAGAGTCCCCCCTGATTCACTGAGGTGAGTCACTCCGCTCCTCTTGTTTCTCTATTCCGTGCCTCCTCCTCGTCACCGCCCTCCTCTGTCCTTCTAAATATGACCCGGAAATCAATCTCGGCGTTCCTAAATTGCTTATCGAGGAGATGTTTCCTAAATCCCTCTCCCCCCGTGTCTCTTCCTTGCCTCCTTCGCTCGAAGCGCAGGTGGGAGGGACTGGGACTCAAGGAGAGGAGGCAAGCAAAGAAACCAAGGATTTAAAAAAATCGAAGAAATGAGAAAAGCCCAGTCACAGTCGACGATTTAGAGAGACATTTTGAAACATGCTGTATATGATGCAAATCAATACACAGTGACCTTGATTCAGCTTGACCCCTTTTGCATTCGTCATCATGTGTATGAATAGATTATAATTTCATACAGCGGAAAAAAAAAAGATATGTAAATGTGTTAAAGATGTTATCCCCCAAACAACCTTGGGAGGTTATAACAGATGCATATGGCCATGCTACTTACAAAATCCATCTCTTGTAGATATGAATAAATAAATGCAAAATGAACAAATCAATCTTGAAGCACATCAAAACAAACCTTAAAAAATGCACTGTCAAGATACTCACAATAGTTTTGTTCGAGGAAGTGACCTGTGAAAAGTAAATTAGAAAATGAAAAAAAATCTAATTCAGTGACAGGTGCGATTGTCGTGAAGGTACCAAAGCCTCATCAAAACCCAGAAGCATGTCAAGTCCACATCCAAAGGGCGTCAGGGGAAGTGTCCAAGTGTAAAGGATCCAGCATGCGATGTGTTTATGTCATGAATATTTCTCTGACTGGGATCAGCTTTGACACACGTGTGTGTGTGTGTGTGTGTGTGTATGTGTGTGAGTGTGAGAGATATACTGTGACAGCCAATTGGCAAACAGTGGCTTGTTCTTTATTTGGAGAACCTCTGGATAGGATTCACACACGGAGTTGGCAAAGTAAACTGCAATAAACGCCAAGTGGATGCACTGAGATACACATCAGACGAGATTAAACTGATGTTATGTGAGAAATATTAATAAAGTCACCGTTGTGGAAGAGAAAACCAACAGTAAATGAATAAGAAGTGATGAATAAAGTCAGTAGGTAGAGATCCAGATCTTACTAGATGCTATCATAGGCTTAATTTGGATATTATGGGAATATTACACAGGGCTGGAAATGCTGAAACGAAATGTGTTTTATTGAATAATAATAATACAGCTTACATCATTTCTATCATGAATTTGTCACACACGTAGGAGTAAATTAAATCCATCTAATAAGCCCATTATCAAAGGAATTACTGTAAATGAGCCAATAATGAGGTGTAGGAGACGTGTTTCCTCTTTGCAGCGTTGGAGCCAGTGTTGCTTCTCAGGTCCAGCAGCAGCGCGCTGACATAAATGTGGAGATCTGTTTCGGCGAGAAGAAGGTCCACGATAGAAGTAGTTTATAGCTCATGTAGCCCGTTATTCCTAACTGTCCACCTCTTCAAGTGCATTCGCGGCAGTTTTTTACCGCCGCAGCCTCCCTGTGTCAACAAGCCGGCGATATTTAGTCAAACTTGAAATGGTGATAAACTGGGGCCACTTGTGCTAAAAATGGTAAGGTGCTTTTGAAGCACTGTCTGAATTGCACCCAGGAAGCATCACTGCTTTTAAATTGTATATCCAACCTTGTGCCAACGATTAAAGAGGAGACTCTTAAAATATAAGACCTTTTTTTTTTTTCTTGTGTCAGGCTTGAACACTAAAATAGCTCCGACCATACGGAGTGCAGTTTGCGTCCAAACCATCGGTGAGATACAATCATCAAGGCCCACGTTTGGGTTCAAATGCATTTTTTTCCTCGACAGTGGAGCCGTTGTCTGTTGTCTTTCTGGGACTGGCCTTCAATAAGAGGACACAGATTGATGCGCCCCCCCCCCCCGCCGCATTGGCTGGCGTCCGCCATGCTGACGCGTCTTTGAGTAGGACTCTGTACACCGACCAGCTTCAGGAGATCTGAGTGTAGCTAAACCAGGCTGAACGAGCCAAAGGGAAAGCAAGTTTCCCTCGGAGAATAGCCGGGAGTACTGCTATCTTACTTGTTAGGTGTGTAGTCTGCTGTTAGCTGTTCCTAGCCAAGGAACACAATCAATAGCTGAGTAAACAAAGCAAACTGCCAGCAACAATAGAGATGATTGCATGCCGCATGATGGAGCTCAGCCAAAATGGACGGAGCTGACTCCCCACTTAGCACTTCTCCTCATTACCTCCTCACGGTGCATAACTCTTAAATGTTTCTCCATTGCACGAGATCAACCTCCAGCCGACCCTTGATGTGCAAATGAGTCTTCCTTTTGTATCCAGCTGGGTTTGCGTGCATGAGCAACAATTGGCCACTCCCTGAATAAATATTGAAGATTTGTTTTTTTTTAGCTATGAATCTCCTTAAAGGACTTACAGAAAATTAGCTTAAAGTGATGGCTCTGAAACTTTTAAGTGTGCAGAAGAGAATGCAGTGCAGCACGGGGCGGCGGGGAGTCGGAGGATCTGTTCGGGTTGCTAGAGGGAGGAAAAGAAGCAATTGGATTCATGAGGGATTGATCTTTCTGCCTCTGTTCTTATTTTATTGTTCTATTTGTCATTTTCGCCTTGCCATTTTCCATTAATTGCCCTTTTTTTTCCTTCCCTTTTCTTCTTAACCACCTATCCTTCTGCTCTCTCCTCTCTTTCCTTACCTGCTCCACCCCACTCTCTTCTTTCTTCCCCTCGCTCTGTCTCTCTCTTTTCCCATCCTACCCTGCCTGTGTTTTCCTTCAGGGCTCTGTTCCTAGGTCTGTCCAATAACCCTCATATCTCTGATTTACACCTGGACATCAGCAGCTGTGAGGTATGCTCTGTTAGTCTGTGCTGTAAGTGCACTCGCTCATCGTCGTCATAGATAGACGCTCGTGGCTATCCCGTCACGTCTCACTCCTCTCTTGTCTTCCTCCCAGTTGAGGTCGGCGGGCGCTGGGGTGATACAGGAGCTGTTTCCTCGAGTTTCATGCGTGGGGACTTTAGACATCTCTGATAACGGTGAGAGACAAAAAACACACACACACACACACACACACACACACACACACACACACACACACACACACACACTAGAATTTCAGATCAAGACACACTGCAGTATTTGAAACCCGTTTGATCTCTAGCGGTCTGGTGGATACCGGCATGTGCAGTTTTTCGTTTTAAATGCAACTCTTTAGAGCAGGCGTAGTGAGTCAATGCCGCCAGCATTCAAACTAAAGGGGAACGCCACCGATTTTACACATGAAGTTCAGTTAGCTGACCCTGCGGTAACGGTCGCGTCTTGTGCGGTTATCTCGGCTTGGACTTCAGGACTTAAGGAAACATCACATTTTTTACAGCTAAAGCTGAAAAAGCTTGGCTGCACAGCCTCTGCCACACTTTTTTTTAAACCCACCCTAAACAGAATTGGCTACTGTGAGGCGCAACTTGGGTTTAAGTGTCTCGGTCAAGAACACCTGACCCCTCACCCCAAATGTGTTAAGTGTAAGATTAAAATTGTTGGAGTGCCTCTTTTTAAAGGATGGCACAACATGAGAGTCCCACTAGGTGTTAAGAGGTATTTAAAAGTCATTTTAAACTTAAAAAATGAATTAGTAAGTAGTTTTTACTAATACAATAATAAATAAGACATTTAAGTATGCAAAGTAATGTAAAGTAATGGACAATTGATTACTTCTAGCAAATAATACACTGTTAAATTTGTCAAAAAAACAGCTCTGCTCCTGGAGGAAGCTCGCAGCAGAGAGAATTGGAGCAGCTATAATGATTTAGCTCTGGGAGCTAGTGATGGCGAGATGAAGCTTCCTGAAGCATTGAAGCTTTCCATCCAATTGGTTCGGTCATGGGCCGAAGCTTCATGGGGCTTCATTTGCTCTACTGCGCCACCAAGTGGACATACATGTAAAACAGGCAGAGCGATCATAACGACACCATGGCTTTGGTGTGTGAAGCTTTGAATTTAATACATTATGTTTGTGACGCCAATACATCAGTTATTAACTTATTAATATTGTGTCTATCTTTATGATATAATGGCGGGGTCAAAATCAAAGGTGGAAACAAATTGGAAAAAAAGTTGTGATGTGACTGTGGGTCAGTGGTTAGATTACCCGTCTTTCAGTCAGAGGATCGGTGTTTCGAGCCTCGGCTCCGCTACTCCATGTTGATGTGTCTAATTTTTTTTTTTTTTTAAATAAGAACTTTTCCACAGTGCTGGGCTTTTTGAGACTATTTTGCCTGCTTTATGAAATACCCTTTCACAGGCACAGATGACGCTGGGGTACAGAGAGGAAGGGGGAAATCCATTGAGTTTCGCTGCCCCTTATTTCAAATCGCACGGCAAACCCACGAACCATTTTCTGAATCAGTCACGTGGTACGGCCGGCTCGCGAGGCTTCGAACGTCACCACATACGTCATCGACACAAGCCTCGATACGCGCTTCACCAAAATCTACCTGGATTACTCGACACGCGCATCGAAGCCTCGACACGAAAGGACACATCACTACTGGGAGCTAATCCCCCTCAATAAACTTCTGTGAACATTAAAGCTAGTTAAATCAACAGTAGCAAAAGCTGATCACATTAAGAGGAGGTTGTGGTGGTGGGCGCTAACTATGTTAGCGTTATGTAACCTTTGTGCGTCACTATTCCTCTGTTGATACACTGAGCCGTACAACTGCTCGAATACGATGAGCTGGCAGCCACTGAGCGAGCCAGTGGTTCTGGAGAGATGAACGCTCTGCCCGAACACAGCACCGGGCAAATTTGAGTAATTGCAAGTTTGTCAGTGAATTTGAACCTCGAAAGCACAATACCAACTAACTGTTACGCCCGGCCTAGGGGAGCCTGAGCGCAACATACGGATGGGTCTCCCCACCTCCCAAATTAGGACCAATGCTGCAGAGGTGTAGTACAATGATGCTTTTATTTTTCACCCGGTGTCACAAATTCTTCAGGGTGAGCCTGGCCCAAAATAACAAACGAAACAATCTGGGTACGTAATCTAACTTCCCTAGACCACAAAAGAAACAAAAGAAATACAGATGTCTTACCTATCTCCCTACCAGAAAACAGGAGAAAACATGGCTAAACAAAAAGGGCTTCTCACCACTACCGACACACTTTCTAACCCCACCACCCCAAGGATCCCTCTTGTGCAGCATGGCCCGGTTGGAAGCTGGAGAGAGAGAGCCGGCCCCACAGGTTCCCTCCTTAAATACCGCCACCTGCAATGCAACAAAGCACGGCAAAACAACAAAACAGCACCCCCCCCAGGCAGGGAGGCGAACAGCATCAGGGCCCACTGCCATCCCATGCACTCTGGGTCATAACAGGCAGGTCCTTAATTTTTTGTTAAAAAACAAGAAAGAACACTCGTAGTACATAGAACATCTTCTTTGTGTTCTATACACCTCAAGCACTGCTGGAGTTTTTACTTTCCAACGCTCTCAACCTTGAAGCTCCTGCTTGCTCACACTCATCCGGCCCTTAACCACCACAGTTTCCTGTCATTGACACGAGAATAAACTTTTCTTTTTATTTCTTTTTATTTAAATACAGATAGTTTTGCTCTCTGATTGAGGCTTTTATGTCTTTGTTGCTGAAATATCTCGCCATGGTAACCACTTCCCCTGAGCAGCATCCTCCATCCTTGAGCTTTTGAGAATGTGAGTGGGTGGGAGGTTAATGAGGAGTATTTTGGCATTTCAGTGGGCAACGAGATATTCTTCTAAAACCGACCATGAGATGAAAAAAAACACTGAGTTTTGAAAGACAGAATTGTTAGCACCTGGCAGAGTAAATGATGAGTCACTGGTGTGACAGCCCAGAAATGTGTGTAGTGAAAATATGACTTTTTTTTTTCTTTCAGTTTGATATGACAGTTAACGCCTCATCTTATTTGTGATCAATTCTAAAAAGGAATAGTTTGGATTTTTAGAAGTGGGCTTGTATGTATCCATGCTCTCTGGTAAATCCAAACTAACCCTTTTTAAAACAACAATTTTTGTTTAAATCACAGTTTTTTTTGTCAAAGGAGTCTAGTGATTTTGAAGAGAGCATCAATGGATGTAACGACTTCGGTCCCCAGTCGGAAAAAGGGCTGTCTGACGGCAAGATAAAGTAGTGAAAACATTCTAAACGTAGCGCTCACTTAAACTCATATTGATTGCTTTAGGTGGGCCTTTTTCTTTTAGATTTCACTGCTGTACATTTCTATGCTCCTGCGCTGGTACTACTGTATGACTATGGAAGAGTACGTCAAACAACCCCACTTTAAAACATCCAAACTATACCTCTAACTCTCTTAAAACTTCTTTCAGGCCTAATCTCCTCTGTAAGATGTAATCAAACATCTTTTTGGATTTGGGTTTTCACAGACGTTGCAGGGAGCACAGTATTGCTGGAGTTGCACTCATACTCAAGTGGTGTGTGTGTGTGTGTGTGTGTGTGTGTGTGTGTGTGTGTGTGTGTGCTGTGCGCAGGTTTGGATGCTGACTTGCTGGCTGTCATCCCAGCGTTCTCCCGGCACCCCTCCCTCAAACACCTGATGCTGGGGAAGAACTTCAACATCAAGGGCAGGTACGGACCACGCAGGGGAATCAGCGGGTACAGATGGTTGCGAAGACGATCCTGATGATGAATGCTTTTTTTTCTTTCTCTTCTCTCCGCCTCCTCAGGGTGCTGGATGAAACTCTGCAGAAACTGGTTCATTTGGTGCAAGAGGAAGAGTGTGTGAGTTGGAGTGTTATGTAACATATTGTACACAAATCCTCAGCAGCGTTCCGCGCAGATGCACACCTACACACACACACACACACACACACACACACGCATGCCTCGCAGATTTGTCGCCACACACACAAACACACACTTGTCACCGTTTAAATTATCGTGTCCTCATTCATGTGCATTTAAGTATAATCTCCCACCTGTCACACACACACACAAATTGCGAACATGCATACGAGTCACGTTGTCTGTGTGTTGGCGAAGGCTCCCGGGGCTCCCTCTGCTCTCCGCTCTGCAAATCCAGCTCGACAAGTTGCTTACTCAATTATTTACCACTGTTGATGGTGATAGCTCACAATGATACTCTCTAGCGCTCTGTGCTGTCGGATGGGACACTAACAGAGGGACAGATGGGGGGGCAAAGTTTAAAGGAAGTGCAACAAGTTTGACAGAGATTGGTCTGTTGGTTAACTCGCCCAGTGAGGGGTGACAACACAGACGTCAGAATCATCTGTGTGTGTGTGTGTGTGTGTGTGTGTGTGTGTGTGTGTGTGTGTGTGTGTGTGTGTGTGTGTGTGTGTGTGTGTGTGTGTGCCTCCGCACAGATTTGATCCAGGGCTCCGTGCTAACACTTAACAGAAGGCTGCGAACATCAAAAGTTAGAAAATGGGAATAAACTGAGTTTAGCAAAAAAGAAACTGGAGGCAGAGGGAAAGAGCTAGCCTGGCTCTGTCCGAGGGAAACACAGTCCACCATCCTGCATCGCTAAAGCTCATTAAATAACATTATGTTTTGTTTGTTGAAGACGTACAATGCCAGTTCCTGCTTGTTTCAGGTCTTCATCCTCCAGCTTCATATTTAGCGTACCGACTAGAGAG
The DNA here is from genome assembly GCA_038501785.1 of Myoxocephalus aenaeus. Classification (NCBI taxonomy): domain Eukaryota; kingdom Metazoa; phylum Chordata; class Actinopteri; order Perciformes; family Cottidae; genus Myoxocephalus; species Myoxocephalus aenaeus. The sequence continues at coordinate 124,325 of JBAMJR010000067.1, forward strand.
TGCAATTGTGTCTAACTCCTGCTTAGTAAACTTTTAAATGTCAAACTATTGTTTTAAACGTATCGTGGACTACTATTCCTATTTCCATAAGAACTTAACATAATTTGTTATGGGGATGACTTTAATGTGATTAGACTTTAATTCCACTGAAAGAATTGTTGTTTAAACCAGTTTTAACACGAGCAGTGATATTTCCGTGTGCTCAAAAGTTGTAATGTGTTCTCCGCTGCATTCACCACTTGTAGATGAAGTCCTAATGCAAAAAGTGAACTGCTCACAGAGTTCTGTACACATTTCTAGGCACGTACAAAAACAATTAATGATTCAACTGCGGAGGGTTTAAGCTTTTGAAAATCTGATTTTCATCCAGGTTATTTTATTATTGATTTGCGCTAATCAATAATACAGAAATGTGGATAAAAAACAGCTTTTAATTATTTTTTAATAATCATTAAAACACCAACACCATTTCCAGATATTTTTGGGGAGAAATACCACCTCACATTTATTTCCCCTTTTTTAAAAGTCTTCCATCTTGTGTCTTCCTGCCTCCTCCAGGCCTTGCAGTCCCTCTCCCTGGCTGACTCGAGGCTTCGCCAGCGGGGCACAGTGGTGGTCAACGCCTTGGGCTCCAACGCCTGCCTGCGGAAGGTGGACCTGAGTGGCAACCTCCTGGAGGACTCTGGGGCCAAGATGCTCAGCAAAGCCCTGCAGATCAATACAACACTCAGGTGTGCGTTTGATACATTTTTACTGTCAGCAAAGGAGGGATTTCCTTGCAGATGAGAGCTTGGAAAAAAACACAAAAGAGTTTTTAGAGGACAGATGAAAGAGTAGGGTCGGAGAGAAAATGAATATGTTGTGTATGGTTTGAGGAGAGGATATGCTGAGGTTGCTAAGAGGCACAACAGTGAGTTCAGTGCATTGCTTCAAAGACCAAGGGGCGAGCCGGGGGACCAAAACCATGTAGGAGATAAGAAGGTGAGACTGAGGAGTCGGAGGGGTAGAGATGAGAATCAGTGCAGAGATGGGGAAGCCTTCAGGCAGACAATGTATTGCGCCAGAAAAGAAAAGACTGAGTGAAGACGTGTGTGTTTTGGAGGTGGAGGGAAGTAAGGAACATATGGGCAGGAAAAGTGAGGGAAAAGGAGGACAGGAATGAGGTGGGGGGGAGTCAGATGGAAGTATTCGGATGGGGGGAAATGGTTGGATATGGACTAGAGATGGAGAAAAGTTACCAAAGGGACGTGAGAGGGAGACCACCTAAGGAGTGGGATTTGGGTTGAGCTGATTGAACATTTCTAGGGCAGAGCGAGTCGAGGGAAGGAGAGATGTAGGAGGAGGAGGATAGATGAGAAGAGAGAGGAGCCTAGAATGGCTGATATATTAGAAAGAGGAGTTAGACAGTGTGGAGTGTAGGTGGAGAGTCTGCCCTGTGAAGTAGCAGAAGCTCATTAGTTGTGAGGCAGTTGTTTGTGCATTCTTAATGTCGCGATACGGACTCGTTCTAGGCATGTAGCGAAAAAGTGTGTGTGTGTGTGATTGTTTGTGATTGATTGTGTGTGTGTTTTATGGAGCATCAGAAAGTGACTCATCTGCTTTTCTTCCTCCTCCTCCTCCTCCTCCTCCTCCTCCTCCTCCTCCTCCTCCTCCTCCTCCTCCTCCCTGTGTCTTGTCTACCCCCCTACTTCCCGCTGGTTTGATCCCACTCAGGAGTGTGACGTGGGATCGCAACAACACCACGGCGACAGGCTTCCAAGATGTGGCGAGATCGCTGGAGCAGTAAGACGAACACAACACACAGCAAAAAAGAAAGAAAAAGAAAAAACGTTTGAAGAGAGGGGGTGGGGGTACACACATTAAAATAATCACTCTCACACACACACACACACACACACACACACACACACACACACACACACACACACACACACACACACACACACACACACACACACACACACACACGAAAGGCAGATAACCGTCTCTGTACAATGTTTACTATTACACAGCGTTTCATCAGTTCTTTGACATGCATGCCAGTCAAACTGTCATGTTTTCTCAGAGGGTGTGGGTGTGGGTGTGTGTGTTTATGTGTGCGCTGTACAAGGGTGTGTGGGTGTATTTGGGAATTGGAGTTATAAGGGCCCTGGGTGTTTCTTGTTTGTTCACACTTCCTTCTGTTTGTTATCGCATGGGTAATATAATCTTTTCTTCCCTCATCTCTTCGATTGATAGCAACTTTACTCTTCAGTACATGCCCCTCCCCCTCGGTGATGTCACTCAGGCGTACCGCAGCTCCCCGGAGAAGACGGACCAAGCCCTGACCAAGGTGAGAGGAGCGTTTGTGACGTCTAAATCTGCTGCATCATGTTCTAGAAATCCTAAAGACTGTGAGGATGATGACTCGCGGTCTTTGACGAATGACTGTAATTTGTTTGTGCATTCGAAGTGAAGATTTAATATGGACATTTTAATAGATTATTATATTGCTGCTGTGGAAACCCTGCACGGGATGTGTGCCATAAATAAGTTTGCATGAAAAGACAATTACTTTTCAGAGACCTCTGAGTATTTGGGGTTGCAATATCTAACCAGTATCATTATGTATTTAGTGATCCACTAAAGACTTCTTATAATGGCTCAGTTTAGGCTATATTCATAGCGCAGGCAAGGATTTCAGGGTTTTTCCATTTTAAAGAATGTGAAGGAGATGCTCTAAGTTAAGAGAGGTTGATTCAAATTTAACATATTCCCATGGGGGAAAATATTGTGAATAGCACAGACGTCATGCCCTATTAGTGTAAATATACCTTTGAAGACCACCAATCAATGTGATGCACTTAGAACTAAAACGATTAATGAATTGGCAAGCATCTTGATCAATCAATCATCTACGTTATTTTTCAAGCAAATACGCCAAATGTTACATCGATCAATCTTTTCAAACGTGATTATTTGCTGCTTTTATTTGTTTAACATGTCTTTGGATTTAGGACTGTTGGTTAGACCAAAAAATATGAAGAAGATGGAAACCTGAGGCTTTTAGATATTGATATGGGCATTTTTCACGATTTTCCGACCATACGATTAATCCAGAAAATAATCAGCAAATTAATCTTTAATTCAAATAACTGTGTTGCATCCCTAATTTGACACCAGGATGCTGCAGGTGTTTACCTAAAGTGGTGAACTTGGTAAAACAAGGGCGTTGATTCAGTCAGGTTAATGTATGCTGATTTAGTTCTCACAGCTGCATGCTGGACGACGGTCCTCTTTGTTAGTTTGCCAGCCTCTTGTTCATGTGACCCTGGAGAACATCTGCGATTCAACTTTTTGTGCATTCTCACTTGGATTTATTTTACAGCTAACATGCTACTACTTCTTGCTGCACCACACAGATGTGCTCTGAACAGTGGTGTATAGTAACGAAGTAGAAATACTTCGTTACTGTACTTAAGTAGTTTTTTGGGATATATGTACTCTACTTTACTATTTATATTGCTGTTTACTTTTACTTTTACTTCACTACATTTTGCAAAGAAAACTGATACTTTTACTCCGATACATTTCCCCTGAAACCTTCGTTACTCGCTACAAAATCAAATCTATCTCTAGAAAGAAAGAAAAACACATCCGGGACTGTGGTGGAACACAGACTCCACGAAGCAGGTTTTGCGAATCACAATATTCTGCATTAGCCCTCTACATCCTCTAGTCCAGCGCTCCCAAACCTTTATGCGTCACGGGCCGGTAACGTGAAGACCAAACTGTCACGGACCGGGTCCGACCTCGGAGAGACAGGAGACAACGACACCTGACGTGTGTTCGTTATGTCCAGTCTACTCCTAACTAAACCTTTAGTCCAGTCTACTGCTTAACTTATAACGCGCTGCACAAAGACAGGATGTTGAAATGAAAGCAGGTTTTCATGCTTTTTTGGCGATCTCAGGATACTTTGCCTTGGTTTTAATCCAGAACACCGGCAGAGTTGAAACAGATTTAAGTTTCATTTTTAGGGTAACGTGACATATTGACATGTGTCAAGAGGTTCCGTCTGAGGTCACCACAGACGGATGTATCTGGTCATTTTTCACAATAAAACATTTTTCCGGACTTTTTTAATTTAACTTACATTTTTCATTCATTCTCTCTGTGCGGCCCAGTACCAAGGGGCCTGGTATCAAGGGCCCCACGGCCCGGTACCAAGGGACCCGGTACCAAGGGACCCGGTACCAAGGGACCCGGTACCAAGGGGCCCGGTACCAAGGGACCCACGGACCGTTACCGGGCAGAATGAGCATACTTATAACCACACTGTTACAACTCCTTCATAGTGTCATATTGCTTTTTGGAGAATTACGATGATAAGTTCATGGTAGATGCAAAAGTATACTTAGGTACAATATATTATGTTGAACATAATATATATGGTTATTAATAACCATATATATTATGGTCAACGCAACTCCTTGTCCTTGGTCACGGTGACCACAGCACTTAAAAGAATAAACTTCATAATTCTCAAAATTCTGACCCTTTGCTTTTTTATTAAAAGCATGTACTTGTACTTTTACTTTCAATACTTAAGTACATTTTATATCAGAAAAATACTTTTGATACTTAAGTACAGAAAATATCAGATACTTTAAGACTTTTACTCAAGTAGTATTTTAATAGGTGACTTTTACTTTTACTGGAGTAATTTTCCAGTAAAGTATCTTTACTTTTACTCAAGTACGGCTTTTGGGTACTTTATACACCACTGGCTCTGAATGTCGATGTCCTCCCCTGTCCACATTCACATTTTGTATCCCCTTTGCACCCCCGTCTGTTCATGTATTTGTCTATGTGCTGTGTCATCAGAGATGCGCTTTTCATATAGCCAATCAAAGTGCTTAATTTAAATCCACATTTATAGAAAGCGATAATTCCTGTCATTTGCATGATGATGACATTTACTGACAGCCAGACAGCCGGCGCCACCAAAGACACAGAGGAGGAAAATAGGCCGTCTGCAGACATTAGCCTGGATACGCTTTCTTAACTTGCACCATGTACATGTTAAAAATCCATAAATTAATATTCATTAGGGGAAGGTGTGCTCACTGGCAATTGAGATAATGAATGGTGTGGTTATTTTTGTCAGTACCACTGCTAACTAAATGCCGTTTGCCGCTTGGCTTGTACGCCGCAGTTAACAGAGCAGGTCGGTTGTCATCGCACGTCAGACTCCCGTTTCTCCCACGGCTCAGCTGTCAGTCACTCGCACACAACATCTCGCCTCCCCAGAAGCTCGGAGGCTAAAGGAGCATTAGAGATACATTTCCAGAAACATAAAAAAGAAAAGAAAAAAATGCAGTGTATTTTTTACTTCAGTCTACCATGTTTTGACACGTTCTTTCAATCGTTATAAATGGATCTGCTGTGTAAGTAGCCTCATGGATCACTTTCTGGTTCTTACCCTAAGTGAGCGTACGAAGTGTATAAAAGCTTTTATTTAGGTTGGGGCTTCTTGTTTGTCTGTAGATTGTTTGCGAAGTTCTTGAGTCCATCTTTCCTTACATAAGATGATTAAGCAGGGAACACTTCCTCCTGCTGAGTCAAGACAATAAATCAAAGGCATCCCTTTTTTATTTCTGGGGATCAGAACTCTCCTCAGTCTCCTTATTACCATGCAAATGGGCTCGTCTCCCGTCTTCTGCACACCGTGCTTGGTAAACACCTGTCATCTCCACCACTCCTATTTATTTTTGTTTGTTTTCCGTGTGTGTGTGTGTGTGTGTGTGACAGATCCAGCGTGCCCTGCTTAGGAACAACCAGACTCAGCGGTTCTCTCAGAAACAGGCTCTCAGGCTGCACCAGGGCCTCGTCACCAGCACTGCCGAACAAGTGCGTGTCTGTATTTCGTGCACATGGCATTTCATTTCTGGTGTGTATTTTCATGGGCCACGCTTACATTGTTTTGATTTGCGTCCTGTGTGTGCGAGCGCAGGTGATGGAGCGTCTGTGCGTGCGGGTGCAGCAGCAGGTGTGTGTCTTGAAAGGCAGCGAGGAAGGGGAGGAGGTCCAGACGGCCAGGCAAATCCTCAAAGAAGCCCGGGACTCCAAAGCTGTGAGTAGACTAACGCTTTATTTCTCTCGTGTCTGTGACATCTAAACTGTAATGACCCGTATAATATCAAAGGAATGCGAGATACAGAAATTTAGGAAGTATGTATTTTGTCTTTTTTCTTTTCTTTACATATTTTAACCACTGGTGGAAAATAACAAAAGTACCTTTCTTCTCGTACTGTATTTAAAGGGAACATAATAGTTGTATATGAGCAATGGCTCATATTGTGAACAAACCCTCAGATATTTATCACCTGACTTTGCCGTTCCTGTCAGCTCTACGGATCGTTATGACATTTCCTTTCGGCACATTGTTTTGGTTTTACAGCCCATAAATGTAGTGTTTTTCTGTTTTTATTCTCACGAGTCTCACTGGTGTTGTTTTCAGCAATAAAGCTAATAAACCCACTGGATGCTCATCGTCAGATGGCAGACAGACAATGTAGGCAACTAGCTGGAGGACATATTGGAGCATTTAGCAGCTAAAGAGCCAGCTAATTCTCTGAGGTTTATGTGGACCAAAACCTGAGCTAAAAGGAGAGCTAATGTTTATGCTAAAAGGAGAGCTAATGTTTATGTTCAGTACTTGTGCTGAACATAAGTTTCCTTTTGAAGCTACTTTATACTTCACTACATTTTAGTGGGAAATATTGTAGATCTCACCCCATTACATATACCTGATAGCTACAGTAACCAGTTGTTTTTCAGAGTCAGATTTTGCACTTTATAAAGGATTAATAAGTCATAACTAATGACTTTATTAATGGTTAATTAGTTATTCAATAATAATTGATATGCGAATATTAATAGTATCATTATAAGCAATCAGAATAACTTTTAGGTTGCCAGGTTGTGTAAAATCTGGCTCAGACAGTCAGAACTGTTTAACATTTTTCTCCGGCAGCCTGAATATATTGCTGCCATTTCATTTTGGAATATTGCGGAGCTTAGCAACTTTCTAACGGGAGCCGCAACGCCACCCTGTTTGTTTCATATTCACTTGGATTAAACTCCTTGGACACTTTCTCATTTATCAAATGAACCTTTCACCTGTGATAGTCCTGCACCGTCCAGCACTTCAGAGAAGTGGAGAACCTTCCTCCTGTCAACGCCACTTAGACTAATGACTGTCACTCACACATCAAAGGAGCCTCCCAGGTGGAGCAGTGTTCTTATTTAGAGCTGTTTCTCCCTGTGATGAAGCCGAGCTGGAGCTAGACGGGCTTAAATGAAGATAACCAAATGTAGGTAAAGGAAAAAAACTGAAATTGGTGATATTTGTAAGAGCCGATGGCAAGACAACTTGCACCTATTAGCTAGAAATTCAAGATTTTGAGTTCCCTGCACCTTCTAAATCATAATTAGGGTCATAGGCGTCTCACTTTCTAATGAGCCAACATCAAAAGTCTCGAGAGAACCCAAAATGTGTTAATGGCTTTTACATCAAAATAATTTATGAATAAAAATAAACAATGTGGTCCCAAAAACGTTTGATCAGCTCCTAATCTATGATGATTTTGTTATTGATCAAACCAACCACCTAAATATAATATAGTCAAAGTAAGCTCTATCTGTACCTGTTACTACATCTAAATACTACTCAATAATTAATAATCCAACCACATGATACATAGAATGATATAACTTTCAGAAGCGGGACATTATGCTTAATGAGGAACATTCCTGTTGATACTCAATCGTTCCTCCTCTGGCGCGCTAACCTCTTCTCTTTCCTGTCCTGTGTGTGTGTGTGTGTGTGTGTGTGTGTGTGTGTGTCATCAGCTGTATCCCTCCCTGTGTGAGTTGGCCCATGTGTTGTCAGTGGACGGCCCCGTCAAGCAGCGACTGGACACTCTGGCTGGAGAACTGGCCAAGGCTGCCGACAAAGAGCTGCAGGTATGTCGGGGGTGGAACTGTGGCTGTAATCGCAGACACCAGCCAGTCCCCGATGCATCCGTATTATAAACAGTGGTGGAGCTCTGGACTAGTTGCATTTAAATTGTGTGGTGCAGGTGTGCTGACTTAAAACATGTAGCATTTAAATTCACAGGAACAGTTTTAATATTTCTGTTAGTTGCGTTCTGTTCCCATAAGCAGCACAGCGCAGTCGAATGATTTTAAAAAAAAGCAGCACACCCCGAGGAGGAATCTTGGATACTCTATTGAATTTCAACTTACTTGAGAATAATTAACATGTTCTGTTTGTGCTTTTTTTCACATTTTTGCGCAGAAGGCTGCATTTTTTTTAATTGTCAGAGGTCCAAATCCATATGCAATAATTCCATTCATGCACAAACATCCAACTTGGGTGCGGACTGGCGAAGTTGAATGGCAACTGAATTGTTAGCAGTTGATACACGGATGAATGGATTGCTGCAATGCACATAAATAAAAGATGCCAACAAGTCAGAGCAAAGGAGCTGGATGAAAATCTAAGCGAGCAGATAAAGAAACACCGTGCATGAATAATGAAATGCTTTGGAACCAGAGAGTCATGACTGTGTAGGTATTGAAAATGTATTAGGAATGTGTGTGTGTGACGCATGTCTTGGTTCAACCGGGGCCAGGTGGTGGTGGACTCGATGGTGTCCCTGTGCCGCGAGCTGTGTCCAATGTCCTGCTCAGCCGCCGAGCGACTCAGCACGCCTCTCTCGTCCATCTCCGAGCAAGTATCGATCCCTCGCTCCGCCATCCGCAACGCCCTCATGGAGCGAGCGGCGGAGGATATCAACAGAGCCCTGGAGTAAGCAGGAGAGCCGGTGAAAACGGTTCAAAGTCGAGCCGCGATGGTGACTTTCATTTTTCATTCCATCCTCTGTTTTCCTTTCGCTCTCCTCTTTTTCAGGGAGGTGAAGTTGTCTGTGGTCTCCTACCTGACTAACTCCATCGTGGATCAGATTCTACAAGAGCTGTACAACACCCATAAAACCCTGGTACTGGTAATAGCCCTTTCTGCATGACTTCTTTGTAGAAACGTAGAACAAACATGTCGAACCTTTCCTTTGAGTATCTCAACATACTTCTGCACTTCCTAGTTTTCAGTCTCGTGACTCCAACTTCTTTTCATCCGTCGGATTGTTTCCACATTCTGAGAGGATCTATCACTGTTTCCAAGTCTTAACATCGTTCCTCGCTGCTCACCAAAAACAACAACTTATTTATAAATGATGATCCATGAGTAACTTACCGCCACTTTGACAAAATCCTTCTCTGGTCTGTGTTTGTGTACGACATTCATTCTGTATCTTTGCATAGTAAGATGAGTCATGGATTAATCCGAACACATCGCATTTTTAAAAGCATAAGCCAAAAAAAAAAGAAGTCTCTGTTTATGATCACACGCAATATTGACACAAATGTTGCCAACTAAATACAACTTTGCCTCCAGCTGCATCAGTGTAGTGCAGAGATTTAAGTGAGTGCTGTAGCGTAATGCCTGCAGAATACACTGAAAAGTCAAAGTCAACACTCGAGAAAATTATAACGTTTAAGATTCATTTTGGTTGAGTTAAGAATCACCAGTAGTGCAATTTGATGTGTAGAGCAGAAGCTTGTTATTGGACGCCTCTGGTATGAAAGACCTTCTGTAAAATGGAGCCTCCATTGAAATCTGATGTCTTGAATGCTTGTGAGGTTTTTTTAGCAGCTTTAACCGAAGTAGGCACTGTTTTTATCAGCTGCTGTGTCATTACCATATCAGGATGAAGGGTGGTAAGTATAGAGCCGCTTTTCTCTGAGAAAATTGCACTCGGAGACAACAAGACAAGTCGATTTGTGTCCGTTAAGGACATGATTGGACCCCTGCGGGTTCTCCTCTCCATAAAATTGAATTGTTTAAAATGAAGCTGGTGGAAAAGGAGGCAAAAAATAGACTTTTGGCAATAACACTGCCGGCCCTGCTCTGTTTTGCATTCCATTCACTCCCTTATGCCGGCTATCTCATTTTCTTTTTCTCTGTTTTGCTGCAGTGCGAGTTTGTCCTCTATCCTGCCTCACTTCGCTTTGATAATCAAGAAATTGCGTTTTATTCATATTCTTCACGGACTCCGCAAAACTATAGCAAAGTACCCTCCGCTTTGATCGGGAGCTTCTTGTGTACGGCGCATGTCCTCTGAGATTGTGTCGAAGGATATTGTTCCGGGTGTCATTGTGTGTGTGTGTGTGTGTGTGTGTGTGTGTGTGTGTGTGTGTGTGTGTGTGTGTGTGTGTGTGTGTGTGTGTGTGTGTGTGTGTGTGTGTGTGTGTGTGTGTGTGTGTGTGTGTGTGTGTGTGTGTGTCATCAGCTGAGGCAGGTGTCTCAGGCGAAGCGCTGGGATGACGCCGGGACGGGGAGACGCACCATCAGACAGTCCAGAATAATGGAGTCTCTGGATTTTCCTGATGAGGACTTTGGTGGCAGCCTGGGAATTGTAAGTGTCTGAGGACGTGCTGGTAATATGTCTCAATAGTGAGTTCCTTTTTAATCCACGGGTAGACGTGTGTGATGATTATTGAGCATTACCTAACAATTGTTGGACAACAATCAGCTTAAGTAATGTTTTATGCAAAAGTGGAAGTGATTCACTAGTTTCAGCTTCTGCATTGTACGTTGTTACTTTCCTACTGTAGCAAATCCTATGTATTGAATAACAATGGATTTTGGGGCTGTTGAAGGGAGACGGTGAGCAATTCAAAAATGTATACCAGGATGTCCGACTGCATCAGGTCACAAGCCAGCACGCTTTTCTGGCTATTTTGACCCACAATCCTCTGCAGAGCTAATACATGAGCAAGAGGGAAGTTCAAGGTGCAACGTGACGACAGAGTAGGATATCCCAATTGGATGCATACCGCATGCCACAGTACGTACTTTGTAAGGGCAGCATCAGCAGTGTGTACTAAAAATAAAAAGAATGCGATTTGGAACGCAGCTCACATTTCCCATAATCCCCGTAGCTTCCCACTGCAGAGAAGATGCTGATTTCCCCCTTCTTCACACCTCGTATCTCCTCTCTCCTGTACTGAAGAGGATAAACACGTTCAACTTTTTCAGGAACAACCGAACCGATTCCCTCTGAGATTAAGTCACATCATTTTTATTTGGTTTTGTTTGTTCAGGACAGTTATGGTTCAAAGTATACTGGAGGTGATGGTAATGTATTAATGTCGGAATACAACACGGAACCCCCCCCCTTATTCTCTTTGCTTGCTTTGTGCGTTGTCATCACGTCTGTGTTAACGTATCTAGATGTAGAGTTTGAAATAAAGTCCCTGCTCATTACGCGTCTATCTCCTTTGACAAAAGGACACGATGGCCATAAAGAAGAGGAGCTCCCGAACTAGAAGGATCCGTCCCGTCTCCACCAGACAGAGTGAGTTTTCTGTGCCTCGACTGGCAGCTAATCGTCCTCAGGCGCTCACATAGCATGAAGTATTTACAATAAAAATGGGCTCAGGGTCAAGTGTCTCTCTATTTGAAATAAAAGTAGTGCATTTCTTCAGCCACACAAGTGATGCTTTAACATTTTCTCACCCGTGCTAATGCTTATGCTAATAGTGACTGTGTGATTAGCCAGTTTATTTAATCTTGCATGTGATGTCTTCATATTGAAGGATTAACCCTTCTTAAGCCTCTGGGCCGAACTTGACATTTTGGCCCCACTAGTAGTAATGGTCTAAGAATAGTTGCCTTTCCATTTCATCCATTTTCTGCCTCACAGGGCCACTAAACTAAAGGCTGTAGACAGACAACTATAAAAACTCCTTATGCTGTATATTAATATGCAATACACTGTAGGACAGAATGTGACCTGAACATCATGTCTTGTTTTGTCTCACTGTAGGTCTAGGGGACGAGCCCAGTCCCTCCCCTACCCCCTCAGCCCCCCCGCACTCCGCCCCTCTTACCCACTCGGCATCATGGGAGTGTCTGTCCACCCTCCCAACCAACGGCTCGCCCTTGCGTCACGTGACCCACGTCAGGCCTCGCCCGCCGCGGAGGCACAGAGCAGGCCACCCTCCCCCGGAATCTGTAAGTCGATGGCGCATGCCATGCCGGTGACCTTCGACCTTATTCTGAGATTTGTTTGGCAGGAAGCACCTTTTCCTCCAGTTTCTTGTTACGTAAAACTTTAGAACTAGCATTTTTTTTATTTAAATGGCATCTGGATCTTTTTATGGCACCTGGAAGGTAAAAGAGTCTTTACTATGCCAGAGGCACCACCGTATATGTTTAACTGCCCCATTTTTGGATTTCATGCTGCACTGCATGAGGTTCAGTCCATGTGTTTCTCACAAAAGAGCTTCAGAGGCGTGCTGAGGTGAGGAAGTAAACCCGAGATGTTTCATTGTCAAGACTTTCTTTTCATCTCTTGACTTCATTGCGTGAAATGTTGTTATTTATCTTGTTTTCCGTGCCAGTGGCACTTTCCAAAAATAAATTCCTTTTAAAGTAGGGAGCTGTCGCATGTGTCTCTGTGACTCAATTGTTAATCACGCGCAGCCATCTCCCTGGGGCCGCACGGCAGCCTCTAACTTAGCGGCGTGTTTGTTTTCAGACTTTGTAAAGAAGCTTATTCTAAATCGGCACAAACTCAGTTAGGGTGGCCTGATGAGGAGTCGTTTTACAAACAGACTTCAGTTGGCAGTGGCTTTGGTTCTGCCAGCCAGACATTTGAAAAGATTATACTTTTAGTCAGCCTTTCAGGTTTCTTTGTCGACATGGCAGATTGATCATTGTTATTCTGTTATTGTGTGTGTGTGTGTGTGTGTGTGTGTGTGTGTGTGTGTGTGTGTGTGTGTGTGTGTGTGTGTGTGTGTGTGTAGCATAGTTCGGAGAACGGAGGAGTCAGTATGCTGGAGGATGGACTGCCTGATTTCTACAGCAAGAGAGTTCTACCTGACAGGTAACTCACAAAATCAGTTTGCACATTCAGCCAATGGTTTCACATTATTCTGCTGATCTACAGGTGGCGCTAACGCTCCAAAAGAAAACACAACAATGGAGCTGCAAAGCATAGATAAGATATGATTATCCTTTATTAGTCCCACAGCAGGGACATTTGCAGCGTTACAGCAGCAAAGGGGATAGCGCAACAAGACAGTGAAAAGAAACAGTAACGGTTTGATAAATAAGTAAACCGGAATAATAGGACTGAGTTATTGCACATATGAAATAGGAACTGTTGATACAGCGAGACAAGGAGGATGAAGACCGCAAGCTAGCAAACATGGATTTAAACCAAGCCAATTTCAAGTTTGTAAGAACAAATTGGCTTGGCAGACATTTCATAAGCTGATATGATATTCATTAATCATAATATTGTTGGACAACTTAGGAATACACACAATGCGCTCTGGTGAGCAACAATTAATGAATACAGAAGCTTTCTTTGCTTAGCAAGAAAACGCAGAAGGGCACCTTCAACGGCTGAAACGCAAAGTTTGCGATGAGCTGGTGGACGTGGTGGAGAATTTAGCAACTAAAGAGCCAGCAATGTTGTTCAAGAGGTAGTGGGAACAGTCACCAGGTGGCCATGAACAGGGATCCAAACAAATTCCAACATTGCTCACCATCTGCTAGATGTGTAAATAAGCAACCGCTTGCAAGTTAAGATGTGATAATATATCCCCCCGCTGCCACCAAGCTGGCAAAAAATCATTTTCATACATGTTTTAGGTCAATCTTAATGTGTCCATCACCTTCACAACTCCAATAACCTCGGATTCAGAGGCAATGTTGACACTCAGTATGAATATTGCCATGCAGCCAGCGATTGAATCAGTGTCTCCCAAAGCATTTAACCATGAAGGAAAAAGTCAGTGTCATCACGGTCCGTCTTCCTCAACCCTGACATAATTATGGGCTAGTCTTCTCATAATTATCATATAAAATTGATCTCATTACAATATGTTAAACTCTAATCATGACACGCTGAGTTAGAATTATGATAAATATAATTCATAATTACGAGCGAACGCTTCTGAGTTTGTTTGTTTTTCTCCCTTTTGATGAATGTAATGCGTTTCAATATTATATTAGTGAAAATGAAATGGAAATGTTATCAGTGTTCCATCACATTATATTTAATTGGACAGAATAACTTTATAGATTTCACCCGAATGGGGCTGAAGTGAAAATTATAGAAATCCTGCGGCCTCTTTTTTTTAAAACGCGTATCTAAATGCATCCTATTAGCGTTGTATGAAGATGTGAATAACATTGATTTTAGAGGGTGAGATGCTCAGTCTTACTCTCTGGTGCCTCTGCTCTGGACACAAAATCCAATAACACTTACACCAACCTGCTGCACCAAAAATAACTATCTTAAAACGCACCGACATATCCCGTATGCTACTTAAGGTTCATACTACATGCAGGTCCACGGGACTATTCAATGTCCTTCTCCTGCTTTTATGTATTCACGTCATGTACTGGGAGCAGTGATGAATGAACAGCATGCTCCTAAAGCACTTCGGCACAGATGTAGTGGAGAGAGTTGGGTTTTGCACTGAATAGAGGCCTAATTTGTCACTCTATTTGTTCAATAACCAGAACATATTCCATGATATAAGATATATCATCTTGTTTACTGTCACAGTCCATCCTTCTGGTTATGGACACATTTTCTTTGGAACTCTTTTCTCTCTCTCTGTCTCTCTGTCTCTCTCTGTCTCTCTCTGTCTCTCTGTCTCTGTGTGTGTGTATTAGAGACGGCACTGACTGCCCGTGAATACAGATCTGTAGCAAAGCAATTATATACTGAAGAAACTCAACTATTTGCTTTCATTGAAACAACAATAAAGCTTGACCAAGCATTTTAGCCTCTTTTTCGCTCAATGTTTTGGAGTACAGGCCTGCGACTTTCCTGTTTTTGGTTCACTAATCACTCCCATTAGCCTTGTTTGCTACTAGCTGTGAACCTAGTGGAGCATTTAGCAGCTAAAAAGACAGATATTTCCCTCAGGAGTTTGGGGAAACCATAAACTGAGCTAAAAGGAGGAGGGATATTCGCCTCCTAGGTTGGACAGAAACTCAAAATGCTAATTCTGCTGGATTGATAAATAGTTTGCTAACAAGTTTTCCGTATCGTCTCAACGGGTAAATTATATGTTGACGTTGTGTTTACAGCTTGTTTTACAAATTTACCAGAAAAGCAACCATTACAGATTTAAAGCAGCACTTAGTGTCAGTCAAGTTACATTTTAGTGTGACCAAAATCAGATCCATTATATCTTTTTACGAAAATTATTTAAAAAAATGCTAAGACTAACATGAAAAACTACAGCAAGTGTTTGCCAAAAACTTCAGCGTCTCCTCCTTCAGGCTAACGCTGCACCAGCAATCGGTCAATATTTCATAAAATATTATGAGTGGTACACTGGGTTAAGACTTTTAAGTTGGTGTAACGATGCTAATTATACATTTGAGGTCGGTTTTAAGCTAGCCATCTATTAGCCATCTAGCAACTTACTTTATTCGGGTTTATCATAAAATTGTTGATTTAGATTGTAGCGTAAACATATACGGTTTAAAATCAAACAGCACTACGACTCTACCTCAAAAACCACATGGAAATAGTAGTTCCTAAACAGTTACAAGGTCACATGACAGTATGTGGTTAATGCTCACCAGCAGTGCATGAAAATGATTCATCGAGGCAGCATAAACTGTGCCTACTGCCTTCTGTCACATATATTAAACCATCTGCACAGGCCCACTCAGAACGAAAAAACAACAACATTATGGTCAAATGGTTCATTAACTTAAGTAAATAGAACGTACACTGGTCAATAATGGTTGATGGCTAATTGGCATTAATGCTGCAACTGTACTTTATCCGTCTTTACCAATAAACCCCTCCGATCCCCCCCACCTCCTTCTCTCCCCTTCAGTCAGTTGTCGTCCCTCCATCAGGGCCAGTCGCTGCGGAGAAAGAAAAGACGCAGTGTCTTGTCCATTTTCTCCGGCTTCCGCAAGAACCGCAACTCCACCATCTCTAATCAGGACTCTGAGTGAGTTTTGCATCACAGGGTTCTGGGAGTGGAAGGAGGGGATGAGAGTAACATTTAAGTGCACCGGCCCGGGGAATGAGATGGCTGTTAAATGAATCCGGCGGCGGGCGTTAACGTCACTTCATTGCTTCATAAATATTTTAATGGAAGAAAATATTTCGCTGTCTCCAACTGTTTTCCCCCTTGCTTTTGAGTTCTATGGCATTGCATGCGTTCAAGCTGCCGTTAGTTAAAAAAAAAAAAAAAGTAGACAGCAGCATTGGAGGAAGGCGGAAGACTTATTTTAAGCAAATAAATTATACAGATTAATAACTGTGGGTAAAGAAATGCACTCAGTACGCTCTCTTTGTAAACGTCACCTTTTGTTAAAAGGAGTTACAGGAGAAAAAGGCACTCAGTGAGAGCTGCAATTGCTTTTCAGCCGACTGAGGTGCTTACAAATTGACCTCAAAGGAATTGTAACTAAAAACTGGTGACACAATCGCCTGTGCTGTTTAACAGCAGGGCCGCAGCGCTGGAGTCCCGCTCTTAAACGGAGGCCAAGTTTTACAGCTGTCGAAGGATCAGAATGACGATGTTCACGATGTAGTGTTTTACCTGCAGATTGTTGCTCAGCGATCAGCAAGCGCGTTCCTTGTTGCATTCACTCTGCCGCCTCCTGCACCACAATCCTTTTGTCTTCAAGGGTTGTATTTATTATTTATGTATTTTTTTTACTTGTTGTCATTATGCAACACAGAGATGCACAACAAAATGCAGTTGTAGCCCATTTGGAACACGAGAAAAACATGACGAGCAAAGCAAAAACTGTAGAGCATTCCTGTGGGGCGTTTTATATATTTTTTGCTTCAGGGGGAATGTAAACGGCAGCAGCGAAAACAGGCAGATAATATGGCTCACATCAGGAATACATTATCCATCAACTTTCAATACGTTTGAGCCCCGAGCATCGTTGATGTTAACACAGAGCCCTCCCCCTCTCGTGCCACCGGAGTCCTGTGCTCCGTCCTGTGGTCCGCCCGTCAAGTGCTGCTTTATCCGGAATGCCACGACTGGGCCAGGTCTTTGTAAAGGTGTGGACTCAACAGTCATCAACCACCCTTTGCTGGGTTCGCCCTAAAGTCTCATTTCATTCGTCTCATTTTCCTGCGACCAGACTAGCTGGGTTAGCTTCCATCTCAGCTCTTCCCCATGTCCTGTCTGTGGTCTTAAAAGAACCGCACAGAGTGAATAGGAAGTAGATTATTTTGTGTTTATTATGACATAGCAAGTAAGTCCAGGTAAAGGGAAAGTTAAATCCCCAAACACTTCTTCACATTATCCCGAGCCTCTCGGGTCAAACCTCAAACTTATAAAAGTGCATAAATACAATTCACTCATCAAAATCTCTCTTTCTTTTACGTGTCCGCTCCAGCAGCACCTCAGAGAACGTCTACTCGATGATTCAGCACCCCAAGGAGGCTGGGAGGCCGGAGAGCACCGTTCCTGGAGCCAACGGGGCCGTGGCTTCACCTCGGCCTGTGCAGGGTGTACCCGTGCATGGGATGAGGGCCGCCAGTCCCTCCGGCCTCATCCAAAGACAGGTGCGGTGTTCGGGACAGTCACAGTGGGGAAACGACAAATCCTGAACCAGCTCCGAGGATGCTGCGCTCAAGCCAACTGTGACCTTTTGACCTTTGAATGCATTGGTGACACTACGCTAAGTGTGTGTTAGATTTACAAAGGGCCAACACATCTTGGCACACGCTGTGTTGTTGCTCTGTGGACTAGTGCCCCAATCTGTTGGTTGTTAAATGCAAATGTGAAACTATTTCATGACAAAAGTGCATCGATGTTCCCAGTGTGATCTGTGTTGGATGTGGGTTGCTTGTCAGACATGTGGCCTATTTTAAATCTCTGCCCAAAGTCCATGGATCCTCACAGAGCCTTGAGAGGCTTTGAGGACATCCCTGGGAAAATGAGGGATAATTACATTTCTGTATAATTGAATTCACTAGAATTACGAAATGTTAATCGTAGTCCTCACTCTCACCACGAGTCTAGACGGTTAAATTATTCAGTACATCATTGACAACAGGGAGTCCTCAACAGTATATTATTAAGGCTTGTGAAGTCGGGTGACTTTTCTTAAAGTTTAAGGACTCATTTATCCTTTTTCTTTTTTGTCCTCCTACAGCCCACAGACCTGGTCAGCATGGTGTACAGCTGCATCGGGGCAGAAATCGAGGACTCTGATGGGAGCAGCACCTGCGACATCAAAGAGATGGACCAAGATGCTGACCGCACGACCACCATCTCCGACGTCCCTGCAGATACTCAAACTAATGGCCACGTGGCGTCCTCCAAACACCAGACGGACAGACAGATGGAGAAGGGCCGGCAGGAGAGGATCGTACCCCTGACAGACCCGCGGACTGACACAGAGGAGGACAGGGAGGGCGGCGGAGGCGGGAGCGGGAGCGCGGCCCCCTGTGGGCCGAGGCCGGAGCCACCTCCGCAGAGCATCAAGCCCAGTCTAGCTGTTATGAGGCAGCGGCACCTGCAGGAGAATTTAGGTACTGCAGCTAAGACATCAAGTGAAGTTGTATTGTAGGATTGTTCTGGCTCAGTTTGAACCACAGTTTCAAAGAGCAAGACTCTTCATACAAACAAACCTGATCTGAAAACGCTGACATGCACAAAAGGCAAAATCACATGCTCATTGCTCAGAATACAGACGCCTCATATCAGTTCAAATCAATTGTTTATTATGAACCGTACAGATCACTGAATACAATCCAAGCATGTCGACTTGTTTTAACCTGCTCACTCTATTTTACAGTAGTTGATTAAATTAGCAAGTTATTTAAATTTATTTGGTTTGATAAACAGAAACTTATGCAGTGACATACAATCACATTTCATATATCGAATATGAAAACGGGATTAATGTAGCATAGTCAGACTCTGAATCTCATAACATGTTGATAACATATTATTGTCAGATAGATACTGATGCTTTGGTATAATTACTGTAAAATGAAGACAGCTGGCTGGCTATAATGTAACCTTAATGATGAATTATCAGATCTGCATGTAGTACAAAGAAATGTATAGATGGCAGCTAATAATACTGGATCACAGTGATGCAAGCTCTCTGGGGGGAAAGCTCAGAAGAAGCCACATTAAAAAAAAATCTACGGTAAAAGAAAAAATAGATCAGCATCATTAAAAGAAGATTTGTTCAAGACAAGTCTGTCAAAGTGAGTTTAATGAGAGACAACAGTACAAGCAGACAGAGATCTGGTTGGCTTAGTCCCAAAGGTATGCCGTCCCTAACTATAAGGGTCTTTACAGAGAGACGGCCATTGTTAGGGGCTATTGTTGGTTTCAAGTCTAGACTTCGTAATGAGCAGAACCTCCACTGCTACAAAAGCAGCTCCAGACTGCACTCTGGCTCTAAGGGAATTAAGAGATCGGTACAATAGCCCTCAACCAGAACAGGTCATCCCATAAAATCAATGAAAAGAATTGGGATAGAAAAGTACGCTTTTTATACTCCTTGCATCCATATATGCACTGCAATATATATTAATAATAACTGCTGCTTTTCCCCCCCCTTGTTAACCGAAGATGACATCAGTGACAACCCATCAGCATGTCATCCTGCGTATAAGCATATGCACATACATATTAACAAGTTGCCAGCATAATATGGATATCCTTTTGTCTTGAAGTTGTAGAAAGCACTTCAGGTAGAAAATGTAGACCATACATAGTCCATACTTACAGAAGCGTTTAGGTTTTTTTTACTTTGTGCTACATATGTTTGGCAGCGATTTCTTTCCCAGTCTAGTCGAGGCTTACTGCTCCTCGATGTTCACGCTGAAGTGTTTTTCCTTTTAATTTTCCAGCAAATCTCTGATGCGTCGTGGTAAGAACTGTGCTGGCTGTGTTTTTGTCTCCCCAGAAGAGGCGGGAAGGCTGCAAGGAGAAGAAGACCAGAGTGAAAGAAGGCACGAGGAGAAGCAGTGGGCACGAGGGCCGGAGGGCCAGCGTCCTCTGCTGCTCAGCAAGGTATGTACAGCATGTAAAACAGAACAAGGAAAACATTTAGTGCTAACAGACCGACGCGTTGACATGGCACACAAATGCTGCGTTCGTCCCTCAGCCCGGTCTCGACCTCTCGAGAGACGAGACCTCTCCGGAACAAAAGGCCACGGCCTTGGCCAAAACCTCACCTGTGAGTCCAGGCGAAGAACCGACCAATGGCCAGAGGAGCTCGCCTCCTGCTCAGCCAATCACTCAAGAGGAGGGAGCCGCTGAGAGGAAAAGCCCGGCAGCATCAGCCGTGCCAGGGATGGAAGCAGCAGATCCTGTCAGTCAAGGTGCTGGAACAACTTTACTTTACTTGCGATGTGGTAGATAACTCGTGATAAAAAACTAAATAAGTGGGGTGTAATCTTTCTTTCTTTTTTTTGGAAAATGTTTTAGATTCTACACATGGCTGTCTTTTATTGTTCTGTATAGTCATTGTCGATCTAATGCGAATATCTGATTTCTACTAGTTAGAATAAAGTGGCAACATACTGTATAGAATGTTGATGATGACATCTTTAAGGCCATTTAGAAAGAATAAGCTCAGATGATGATGATGGTGATGGTGGTTTTTGTTCCACCAACCAGATGAGGAAGAAGGTCATAACGGAGTTCCAGCAACATCGCGTCACACCAGGAAGTCCAACTCGTTTGACATAGGTACTGTATGTCTGACACTGTGGTTACCTCATCTGTCGTGCACACATTATGATGAACACGGCGTGTGTGCATGTTTGAGTTCTACGCATGGATGTCTGAGACAGATGCACATATCTGTGTTTTGTTGTTCATAATTCATGACAATGGCGCAATGCTGTTTATTGTTTATTATCAAAAGAAAGCGTTGCCAGTCTCTTATTTGATGTGCTCCCATGCCCGTAGAGCTTCCTGGCTGCGTACCACATTGCTGCTTCATCCTGCAACCCCTCTTTCTGTTCCTACACCCCACTCTTGTGTGTGTTCTCGTGCCATTTCCCCCCCCTAACTCCCCCCAGGCATGGAACGGGACAGCCCCTACGATCTGGAGAGGTCCTCAGATTGCAGATTCCCTGTGACAAAGACCCGTTTCCCCCAGTACAGAAACAGATCTCTGGACTGCCCTGCTGGGACCAGGTGTATGTATCTGTTTCACTTCCTGCCAATATGTGTGGTGTGACAACCATGTAGCAGGAGGTTTGCAAGTGTTCACCCTGGAGTTTTTGAAGGGTTTATTGCAGTACAATCATTGCTATCTGATATGTGTACAGTTTACATTTTGCAAAAGCTCAACTGTCGGCTTTTCCAGAGCCCTGCACATGGATGAGTCATACCCAACATATTGAATGCATGCTTGTTCCGGTATTTCATGAATGGCTGACCAAAGAAAGAAATCACAAAACATCATTGTAAGATGTAATTTGGCTGTTTTCCAGTAACGTCTCTTTGCAGCTGGCAGCCGGATCTGACACTGCCTGGATAAACGCGCTATTAAACGAGAGCCCTTTTTTTTTTTTCCAAACAGAGAAATCACTCCTGCTTTAATTTGAGCTGATTCCTTTTGATACTATGTTGCATTATTGAGATAATTGGCAGCCGTGTTTAGCTGATTCGTCATCTGTTTCTACACCAGTTTGGCACTGAAGATGAAAACCCTGTGTCAGTGGAGCACCGGCGGCACTAATGACATGGCAAAACCACTGCCAATTGCCTCTGTAATACAGAACTGTATATCAAGAACCTGCTGTATGAGACTAAATGACAATCCCTGGGAGAATCATAAATAGGTCTGCATGTCAGAAATGTAGCATAACAGCCAGTTATATAGAAAGTGTGGAAGCGAGGTGGCCCTCTGTGCCCTGTCTGGTTACATTTTAGGACAGGCTGACTCCTCGAGTCGAGACTTCATCTTCTGGAGGCACGTTGTCACATTTGTGTTTCCTGCACGCCAGCGATTTCTCAAAGTGGGGTCCGGGGACCCATGGCACTCTGCCAGGTGGTCCGTGAAAAGTTTAAAGGTTCATTCATTTAAATTATGATACAAAGAAGTGTTGCTTTCTAATACGTTTCTCTTGTGCTGTTCCATCACCTTACTAAAATGATGGAATTTAACAAATATGCTGTCAAATAATTCCAAGCGACATGCAGGAGGATCCCGGGTCTCTGTCCTGTAAGGGGTCCTTGGCTGAAAGAAATGGAGAACCTTTTCTGGACACAATGAAATCTGAATACTTGAAGTGGCCACAAGCTACAAACATAGACTTTATAGGAAGTGGGCGTGGTCTCCATGACATCATCCATCGGTTTTTCAACTACTGTTTTGAGGCTTTGAGTTTGGCACTTTTTAGCTGACCAAAAGAGTTCAGTTAACTTAAATGAGCGGAAAACACTGTGAAAGGGTTTAACGAAAACAGGCGGTAACAATCTGTCAATCATAAGGCTGCCCCGCCCTAAAGCATACTCTGCTTTTTCGTCTATTTGACTCTTAATGGGCCATAATTTACTTGATTTGAAACTCGAGATTGTGACCATAAACTCATGTTTCCAATGTTTACTGAGGGAATAAATCAAGTTAGAAGTAGAGTCATTTTCTCATAGACTTCTTTCTATACAATCTGACTTTTTTAAACCAGGAGTCACCCCCTGCTGGCCATTAGAAAGAATGCAGGTTTACGGTACTTCTGTTTTGGCTTCCCTTGTCAGACCTGGAGCCGCCCACTAAGAACATATCTGCCTTATAAAACGGATGTTGTTAGCAAACATAGAACAACATTAGCATTAATTTTGAGTAACCTAACCAGGTGGCTACCTGATGAATGGAAATCCAATGTTCATTCCCCTTACAGCATTTAGCAACCAAATGCTCTGCTACGCTCACTAGCTAGCTGTGTCTTTTCTGCGGTTCGGTACCATGCAAGAAGAGTACAGTTGGTTTATTTATTTCGAGTTTTTTATTTTGTTGCTGAAAACAGCTGTCTGCTGTGGTTTAATAAAAGGATGTCGGGAGCTGAGTTGCGTGCTAGAAATCCCAAACAATGATCCAAGAGCTGAAGGGCAGCTGCATCGTCGGGTGATGGTTCTCCGTTGGTTGGTTTGGCACGACAGATGAGCCCTTCCACATTACACATAGTTATCTGATCTGTTGTTAATACAAGCTATTGATTAGTGCAGCTTTAAACCTGCAATAGCTTGATTATTTCTGGGTAAACGAAAAGAACCTCATTAAAGTTGATGTGGTGAACTTGTCTGTTGCCTATTTACAAATCAAGCACATACGCAGCAGCATTATCATTCAGTCGGAGTCGCGTTTGTGTTCAACTGATGAATGAAAGTCCAATATTCGATTCAGCTCTGCCGCTCAAAAAGGAACTCCGGGTTTGGGTGATACTTTTCTGTGGGTTTGTCTCTCCTCGTAAAACCCCAAATGTTGATTAGTTCAGCTTTACAGTTACGTAGTGACATTGTCTCTGCTTCTTCAGGTTATGAGAGTCCCCAGCTTGGGAACAGAGACCTGCTATGACGTTACCAGTGGACTGGAGGAAACTTGCTGGCCAGGAAAGACTGGAACAAGGAGGACTGGAGAGAGACAAGCTTTTAAAACTGTGTGGACTGAAATGAAGAGGCTGCAGCAGCTACTCTTTTTCTTCTTTTTTTCTCCTTTTTAATCCATGTAAACATGTGTTGCTGAAAATGCATGTACTGGTATGCTTTCTGTCCGGTTGTACCTGCTATGTTATTTCTCAGGCATAAGGAAAAAGCTCTGACCTGCAGTACATACAGCACACCGTAGTTCAATGTCTCTCCAGTGGGCTCATCATGAACCCTTTTATGCATTTGTGTAAAATAATTTAATGCCGTCTGCTCATCTCCCACCCCGTCTTTTACTGACAATCTGTGACTACTAAAAGTGAGTTTGTACTGCATTTATCCGAACGGAGATGTAAATATCAAATATAAAACTGCACTAACCATCGTGGTAACCTAACAATCATGTTTT
Source organism: Myoxocephalus aenaeus (assembly GCA_038501785.1). NCBI lineage: Eukaryota > Metazoa > Chordata > Actinopteri > Perciformes > Cottidae > Myoxocephalus > Myoxocephalus aenaeus. Next base: position 148,482 of record JBAMJR010000067.1, read on the forward strand.
TAATTGTGATCTTATATCTGTGTAACAGTTTTTTTTTTGTGTATGCTGTTGTTGATGATTGAGATATGTGTCATCATGCACTGAGCACTCCCATCTCTGCAAGAGTATTTAAGTATTCCTTACAGTCTGAATCTGATTTTGCAGGCCTGAAAATGAGTATATTTTCTAAAAATGGTTCTCCAAATCAGAATAAATAAAATTGACTTTACACAAGGAACTGTATCGCTGAAAGTCATGTTTATGAGATGATTTTACACATTAATATTATTATTAGTCATGGGGTGTACGACTAAAAACTATGTTTTCTCTGTGGCTCTGGGGAGCTTTGTCAAGTCAAGAAAATAACCCCAGGTGATGTCATCAGGGTTCGCTTGGTCTTTGAAAACATTTTTTTTGTTCTTCTCAGGAACAGTTAGACATTTTCCAGATTGCACTTATTTCCTTTCTTGCCGAGTTAAGATGAGAAAAGCTGGAGCAGTGGTTAGCCCATCGCTTCCTTAGGACACCATTGACTAAGAAATAAATTATAGCTTTGGCTTCAGCCACATGCAGGCTAAGCTAGTGTTAATGCGTACTAATTATTGGATGCCTGGTGTAGCGTCCGGAAGAACTTAGTCAAACAACTTCTCTCGTTCTCTGAATTTATTTTCCTTGATCACAAGTAGAGTAACAAGCGCTGCAATCGCGATAGCAGGGAGTCGTCCAGTCAACACGCAGGTTGACCGTCCAAAAAACACCCCGAACAGCCGGAAGTTCGGCTCTTTAATACACGGTTTTCCGTCATGAAAATCTAACATTTCTATTGGCTCTAACCTTTCTAAGAGGAGGAGAATCTTGTCCTCATCTATTCTCACAAGGCTGGAACGTGCAACGACCAGTCTGCTTCCCTAATGTCAATATACTGATAAACAGGTGTGAGTGTTGTGGTGCAGAGCGTGGAACCTTGAGGAACAGACAACCGGACTGTTCTCACAGAAACTTCTCACAGAAAGTATTTGTTAAACTGACCTCGCACAACCTGAACTCTAATAGACAGAAGAATAATGAAATGAAGAATATCTACAGAATATAACGATTTATATTATCACTAGCTAAACTGCTGAGTGTAGCTTAATATTTAACAGACAAACATGGCATAGGTTGTATTTTTATGTATTTATGTATCCATCGTTTAGCCGGGAAAGACCCATAGAGATAAAAGGTCTCTTCTCTTGGAGAGTTCTGGTCAAGACGGCAGTTTAAAAAATAATAATCTTGGAACACAGAATACCAAGAGGCAAAGCGAGGGAACTGATGCAAAAAGAGAGGCGTAAAGGCCTCATATTTCCTTTAGGGCACTTTATAAAATGTTGCATTATGTTCAAAGGTTTGGGGTCACTTAGAAATGTCCTTATTTTTCAAAGAAAAGCACTGTTTTTTTCAATGAAGATAACATTAATCAGTAATCAGAAATACACTCTATACATTGTTAATGTGGTAAATGACTATTCTAGGTGGAAACGTCTGGTTTTTAATGAAATATCTGGTCTATAGGTGTATAGAGGCCCATTTCCAGCAACTATCACTCCCGCGTTCTAATGGTACATGTGTTTGCTAATCGCATAGAAGACTAATGGATGATTAGAACAGTGGATCTCAAATGGGGGTACGTGTACCCCCAAAATAGCATCCATTAAACAAATCCTTTAAAAATAGTTATTTAATACATATTCAATTAAAAGTGTAAATGCATAAAGATAATTGTATATATTCTATATAAAAACAGACACTGTGTATGACTGCACTGTGTATTACATCTTTTCTAAAAAAAATTATATTTTGCAATGGTTAGGGGGTACTTGGCTGAAAAAATGTTTCAAAGGCGGTACATCACTGAAAAAAGGTTGAGAACCACTTTTAATTATGTTAGGAGAACTGAAAACAGTTATGCTGGTGAGAGAAGCTATAAAACTGGCCTTCCTTTGAGCTAGTTGAGTATCTGGAGCATCACATTATACTCTCAAAACGGCCAGAAAAAGAACTTTCATGTGAAGCTCGCCAGTCTATTCTTGTTCTTAGAAATGAAGGCCATTCCATGTGAGAAATTGCGAAGAAACTGAAAATTTGTCTGGGTGACCCCAAACTTTTGAACGGTAGTGTATGTTTGCAGTTTGCCTAACAATGATTTTTGGCAATAAACAGCAACATGCATTTGATTCTCCTCAGGTAAAAAGTGGACCATGAATTAGATAAATCGGCAATTAAGTGCATTTCCAAAAATGTTAAACAGGAGCTAAAAGTCAAGGCTTTGTAACCCTTTGTTGCTTCAACTTTAACCATTAGTTTAATAGTATGTCTCTTGCAACTCAATTAAGCAAAAAGAAGAAGAAAAAGGACATGAAAACCATATTCTTGTCTCATCGGGATGAGATGTAATGAATCCAGCGCCACTGTTTGAGCGCCTGTTCCCGCCTCTGAGCAGCAGAGGGCAGCAGAGGCTTGAGCGCTCCTCTCGCCTGAAACCGCCTGCTCACTGTGCCAAAGCCGCGCCGCTGCCAAGTCATCGTGCCCCGATGTCATTACCATAAACACGGATCCCAGCCGCTGTGGCTGCAGTAATGAGGGCATAATATGCACATGAAGGGGGTTACATACATGCATGCAGCTGTTGTGATGTTGATGCGATCAGCACTGACGGCATAGGCATGCTCATTAATTACTCCGCATCTCCGGGATATGTTTACAGCGGATTAGGCCAATACAAGCAGCGGGCTCTCGCTTGCACGCCCTCTGACATGCACACGTGTGAGATCAGGACCTGGACCGTCCGTGCTGTTCCAAACCAGAACGAGGCCTGTTGTTTTGTGTGTTGTGTTCACATGCGCCGGGTCACCGGATAAGCTCTTTGTCTTTCCATCCGCACGGAGATCCCTCACGCCACATGTCCTGCTGAGTGTTTCATGACACTGTATGTAAACGTATACGCGCGTGCACACTGGGCGCTCATTCATGTCGATGCGCATCGCACGGTGTGAGGTGTGAGCTGCAAGTTATCTGCGTGTTTTTCTTCTTTCTTTTTTTTTGCGCGTCGCATAGGCTCAGCACCAGCAGATGGGTCAACAGCAAGCCACTTGACTCGCTGTGTCAACAGCGGAAGGCTGGTAATGGGGGGGGGGGGGGGGGAGAGCTCCTAGCAGCACGAGCCCAGGTAACACAGCCTGACACGTGACGGGGTTCCACAAAGAGACTCAAGATGACTACAAAGAGATTCAAAATGACTACATAAAGACTTATGATGACTACAAAGAGATTAAAGATGACTACAAAAAGACTCAAAAAATTACCCCAAAAGTGGGAAGAAGAAAAAATGCAGACAAAAACTGACTATTTTTTACTTTTGTATGTCTGTGCCCATTGTCTCAGAATCTGCCCACGAGTCTGGTAATAACCATGATATGTGGGCTAAATGGTAGTATAGAATATCCGATTAAATAGCAACTTTGACCGATTCATTGGAGCATTACAAATAAAACATACGACAAAGACAGTCAAACTGCATAAAGACCAACAACACTAAAACTGCGTCCAGGTCCGCGTCCCACTGTGCTGTAAATCAGCAAAGCCCATAAACCCATAAACTTTACTGCCTCCATTTCCCTGCCATAGCTCAGACGAACACCTTTTATTCCTCCCTTTAAAAGAATGAACGTGACGCAACCGAGCGCCGCACCCTCGCATTCCTCCGGCTCCATCCTGAACTCCCCACGACTGAGACGTCTCCCACCGACGCAGCTGTGGCTCTCAGGTTCATGAAAGGCTTCTATTCATTTTCACATCCTATCTTTACGATCTGAGGAGGCATGTTTGACACTCTCCATGCAGGCCTCGGTGGAAGCAGTCATTCATCCTCCATCCTCCATCCTCCCTCCCTCGTCTCTGCGTCGTCTGCCTTGCTCTTAATGCTCTCTCTCAGCCTCTTCCCCCCTTTGCGCCCTCTCCTATACCTGTTTATTTCCCCTGAAAACAAGTGAGTTTCATAATACCCACTGCCAGCAATTATGGGAGATTAAAGCTGTGTGTGTGTAGGTCTTTCAATGTGTTCGTGTGCACTCTTCTGCTTAGGTGAGTCAGTTTGTGTGAGTGTTAGAGAAAGCGATAGTGAGGTCAGCATTGGAGGAGTTGAGGCAGTGTTTAGTGGGAGATATTTTGACAGCAAATCCCTCGAGGGAGAGAGGTTGACTGAGGTAACCCAGCCAGAGGATGGGGGGGGGGGTTCAGACCCAAAGCACTACATTTGCACAGCGTGGCCAAAGGTACGTAGACAGCCAAACAAAACACCATATGTGATTTATAGTCATCTCAGGATGAAAATGTCTTGGCATCTACCAGATGGATTGGCACGATGCTTTCATGGTCCCCTGAGGGTGAGCACGCAATCTGCATTCAATTAAGACATCGGCCCACCACTTTGTCATGAGATCGCAGCTTGAACTTTGACCCTCTTGCTCATATATCCGCTCCACAGAGGACTGTGTTTCAGAAAAGCCTGCTGGCTTTTTCCAATCCATTCCATTATCCAAACCACTTATATCCTATTTAGGGTTGCGGGGGCGCTGGAGCCGATCCTAGCTATCATTGGGCGAGGGCAGGGTTCCCTGGACAGGTCTCCAGTTCATCTCAGGGCACATATAGAGACAGACAACCATTCACAATCACATTCACACCTACGGGCATAAAGAGTCTCCAATTAACCTGAACCGCATGTCTTTGGAATGTGGGAGGAAGCCGAAGAACCCGAAGGGAACCCACGCTGCCACGAGGAGAACGTGAGACTCCACACAGAAGGACTGCCCGGGAAGGAGAGTCTTGTTGCCTGCGGTGATTTGTGCCAATGCAGCCGCAAGAGCTGGTAAAGAATGTTACTGACGACCATTCCAGTTCATTCCAAATGGGATCAATGTGGATGTTTGTTCTCTCTGCAGGCAAGTGAAAACATTTCTTCATGGATCGTTCTCTGTCTCTCTTTCTCTCTCATGTTGGAACAAAAAATGGCCTCCTCCAAGCCATTGGCACAGAGTTTGAGGGTCACGTTAGTCTAAAACACCACGTTGTGTGTAGCCTTACGGTTCCCGTCGGTTGGAGTTAAGACACCTTCCCCAAACTGTGACCAAATGCGTCCACATACTCTTTGTCACATAGTGTGTACAGCAGTGGTGGGCCGCCAGGGCCTGCTAAGCCTTCTCTGCTGGCATTAACATAACGAACATTCCTCGCTGGCGTGGAACGTGAAGATAGTTCCTATCACATGTAAATACAAACAAATTAATATTCAAGAAACAAGTTGTACAAATAATAATAATAATAATATGTAAACAAGCCTATTAAATAATGACATAAATAATATTTATGGCAGTTAAAACGTGGACCTGCTGTCCTCCCCGCCCCGCGGCGCATCTCACCCTGCTTGGCCACCTGAGGCGCGATGGAAAGCAGGTCTGCGCTACCTCGCTGTTAGCTCGCGAGCTAACTAGCGCTCGCTGTTAGCCCAGCTGTTAAACAGCTGATGAGACTATGACTCACTGATGCGCAGGTAGAAAATCCACGGCCCGCCACTGTTGTACAGTGAAAGAAAAGTGCGTCTGTGTCCAAAGGACAGCATGAGAAATCAAGAGGAGGAGGAAGAGGATAAAGAGAAAGAGGAGGAGGAAAGGGGGAGGGGATACAGGGAGGAGCGCAGGTGTGTGCCCTCTCGTTCTCCTCTTTTATACAGCACATCAGCTAATGGTGAACGGAGGGCTTTTCCCCTGAGCACGTCACTCTTCACAGTAAGTGAGGCACATACGTTTCTCCTCTTTGTATTTCCCTGTGGTTCTGCCCGCATTTCCGACCTCAGCGTTTCGCTTTTGCGCTTCTACCTCCAGTCCACACCTGGGCCGGAGAGCTGCTGCACATAATTCCTGGCTTCTGTGTGAACCCACCTGAGGTTTGACTTTTCTGTGTTTCTCTGTTTTGATGAAATGCAGATTTTTAATAGATTATTTTGTGGCCTACTGATTGTCACTTCTTTGAGTTAAATTTATGAACTTATTCTTTACAGAAATGTGTATGAGAAGTGCACCAATTTCTATTTCGGATACTAGATATTAAATTCTGCTGCGGGTAGAAATCGTCTGCTTAGATGTTAAAATCTTTATGAAGGGTAACATGACATTTACTGTTATATAAATATGTTAATGTTAAATATATTTCTAAACTGCTAATGTTTAGTGGCACTAGTAGAAAAAAGTTAGGGGAAGTTTATTTTTACCATTCATCCTGAGGGGAACATGAATGTGTATGTACCAAATGTCATGGCAATTCCTCTGATAGTTATTCCAACATTTGACCACAAATGTCAACCTCACAGTGGTGCAGTAGGAAAAGTCACAAAATCAACTATAAGCTCAGTATTTAGGGTTCATCCTCTGGGGATCTCGGGTGTCTGTACCAAATCTAATGGCAATACATCCAATAGTTTTTGAGAACTGTATCATTCTTGCTAAAACCAGTTGAGATCTGGTAATATTTGTATACCCATCAAACCATTAAAGTATCTTTGGAAACATCTGCTTTCCACACTTTCCAACTTTTTCCTCGTATGTCACCCATCTGTTCCTCAATTAAATTTGTGGGAAATCAATCCCCTTTCTGGTTCCTCTTTCCCGCTGAAAGCCACAGGCTGGATTGATTGATTTTTCATCTACAGATGTATGTGAATCCATATACTGCGGTCAAGCAGTGAAAGTGGTGGGAAACTGAAAATAGCCCGGAGCCAGTCCCAACTTCTAAATCAGTAAGTCAGCACAGCTGGAGGTCAATGTGTCTAAAATTAAACACAATTAGCTCAGCCTTGTGTTGCTCACTTTGTGTCTCTTCCCATCACTTGTGTGTTCTTTGGCTGTCTCTCTTCATCTGTCATGTTACGTTTTCTTTCCCCTTTCAGCCCCTTTCCGCTATACTGCTGCTCCTCACTCCTCATAAAGCTGCAGCTGTCATAATAAAACCAGAGTGACAGGGAAAATATAAACACGAGGAGGTTTGTGTTATTGCGATGTGGGAAGTCACATTTAGTTTGCCTCGAAGCGAGCTGCTAATTTGTTATTTGCCCTCAAATAAATGATTTCCCCTTTCATCGTGTTCATATGTGGTTATATGTTTTTTCTTCTTTTTAAATAAACAGCAGTTAGTGATGACTCTCCATCGTTCAAAACGTCAACTGAGCGGCCGCGCTGACCTTCTTACTTCGCATGTGAAGCGCACATTATCACCCACCCCCAAAGATAAAAATTTGGACAGGGATGTTAAGCTTGAGTGAGATACTGCAGGAAAAGGACAGATGGGTGAAGGAATGAACAAACCTTTGTTCATTTGTACGTCCATCTGTCCCTCTCTTACACACACACACACACACACACACACACACACACACACACACACACACACACACACACACACACACACACACACACACACACTGTATAAACAGTTGATCAGGGTTTGACATAAGTGGGAGTAATGATGCATCCCACCGCCACACACTGGCATTTTCATCACATTCATAATGTCCCAATTGATAGTTAAAGAGCTTATCGATGTGAGAGAGAATGACAGAGATGAATTACTTGTCCTATTAATTACTATTGTCAGAACTAGAAAGTAACTCACAGTACTATACTTGTTTACAATTTGTATACTTGTACTTTAGTGTATACTTCTACATATTGCACTTTTTACTTACCCGATGTTTTCATACACACCATGGGATAAAATTCTACTACCCATTCCGACCAAATACAACATTTAAGTAAACCAGCAAATAATTATATTGTACAAAGTTTCTAAAAGGAATTGCTCTCACATCGCCATGACATACCATTAGCTATAGCTTCTGTCTTATAGCTCATAGTGACTTATGAAGTTCAAGGTAAATGTGTCAAAGTAAAGATTGCATCAAGTATGTGAGTCCAGACTTCTGAAACGCCTGCATGTCTCAGGGCAGACAACTCCCAGGGTGTTTGAAAGAGCCTTTGGTTTAATCAGTCTTCAAAGTGTTGTGGTTTGTTTGGTTTCAGGGTTCCAGGGGGACGCAGCCGAGAGTGGTCGAATCGATCCGGGAAACCGTCTGCGACACGGCTGAGATTCAGGGAGAATGTTGGACGCTCCGAGCGGACGTCGATGTAAAAATCAGTTATTCAGTCAAACCTTCCCAAATGTCAGTGCGCAGGCCGGCGAATCCTTTAAATGCCTTGTTTACTCATGGCAATAAGTGGTTTGTTTACTTTGCTCTGGTCAACCGCATGCCCTTAAACCCAAGGCTTCACCGTCTGCCTCCGCGGAACTAGTCTGTGTGTATGTTGTTTATCCAACCGGGAACAAACAAGCTCCCCCTTCCTCTGTCTGCCGGTACCACGAGAGGTCAGGGGTTTGTTTCGTGACACGGTCGACTTGCTGGTGTCACCGAGTGTTTGTTGATGTCACCCGAGAGGGAAGAAGAAGAACCATCGAGGCTAAATCATCAGGCTCCTCAATCACAGGGAGGGGCCCGGTGAGCTCCGAATTACAGTTGATTCGGGCCCCATCGCGCTGCAACTATTATCAGCATGAATAATACATGGGAGTGAGTTGATTGAAATTAGTTTTCAGAATTATGGCGACTCAGCGTGTGTCTCGACACTCCTGATTTTGTCTTGCTCTCACAGTTGTTGCTAATTCTCCTCACCTCTCAATATCCTTTTGCGCTGTTACTCCCTCACTTTCTCATCATCTCTGTGCTGCTCCTGTCTCATCTCATTTGTAATTTCTCACATTCATTCTCTCCTCTTGACCCCTATATCACCTTCCCCGCATTCACTCACTTCACCCAGCCCTTCCCTTTTTTTTAATCCACAATCGTTATTTTGTAGAATTGCTCCCAATTTGTTTTTATTTTCTTAATCGCCATCTTCTCATTTTCATCCTCCATCTCTAAATCAGTTTTTTTGTGTACACCAGCTAGAGCCTTGGCTTCACCATGCCTGCCATAGTCAACCTACTTTTCAACGTGATCTCCACCAACACCACTATCTCCTTCACCGTGGTGCTGCCCCTGGTCAGCCTGGTTTCTCTGCTGGTGGGTGTTGGGGGTCACCTCCTGCTGTGGCTGGTGCTGGTGAGGAACCCTCGCAGTCGCTCCAAGCCGGGCTCCGTGCTGCTCCTCAACCTCAGCCTGGCGGACCTGGGCGCCCTGCTCACCCTGCCGTGCGTCCTCCTGAGTGCCAGCTTCCGGGACTGGCAGCTAGGGGGCGGGACCTGCGTCCTCCTGGGGTTCATGACCTCCGTGACCGTGGGGGGGGAAATCTTCAGCCTGGCGGCGCTGTCGGTGCTGAGGTATCGTATCGTTGCGCCGCAGACGAGACCGCCTGCAAGCCTCACACAAGTGTGAGTATGTGTGTGTGTCTTAAAACAAAAACATCATTATTTTTACTTATCGTTAACACGTTCTATAAAAGCAACAATGAATTGATCCTCACTGGTGCACCGAGATATGTGCATTCATCCACAGTTGAAAATACTCTCCAACAATTTTACTTGTTTTAGGAAATAATTTGAGCTTTTCAAACTCAACACATGGCTATGGCTTTAACGGTTCTACAGATAGAAATGGGATTGTAACCCAATAAACAAGACGACTATCTCAAACAGTCACTTCGGTGGTCCTCTCCTCTTGTCGGCATGCATGAGAATAATGCCGGAGTAAATTTCTTAACTACAACCCAGAGGCAGTAAAGAGGAGCCTTAAATCAAATGTGCCAACGCGGAGCCGAACCGTGAGCATATATCACAGGTCAGGGCCGACATTAAAGGTCAACGCTATAACAAATTGTTGGCTCCCATCAAATCGTAATGTCGCTATCCTTCCCATCATACCCGAATCTACGTTTTCTTTCAGAGTTGACCTATTATGAGCACAGACGCGATCCTCCTGCACAACAAAATACGTCCGTGCTCTGCTCCCTTTCACAGGTCGTGCACCGTCGTGGCCATTTGGCTGGTCTCAGTAACCATGGCGCTGCCCAAGGTCACCTACATCGACTTTGATGGGGCCTGCACGTGGGCAGTGAGCCGCGAGGAGTGGCTGTCCTTCCTGGTTCCCGCTTTCCTGGTTTATTACGTGGCCCCTCTCCTCTGCATCGCCGTCAACTGTGGCCTCATCATCTCCCACCTCCACGGCTGCAGGAGCACTCTGGCCGCCCACCGGCGCAACAAGAAGGCCACCGCCCTGCTCATCGCTTCAACGCTGGTGTTCGCGATCAGCTGGCTGCCGTATTATGCACTTGAGTTTGTCAATGTCATGTCCCCTTATGTCAGCTCGGCAGCTTCCCCCGTCAGCACGCCACATCTCCCGTCCACCTCTACCGCGCTGAGCGAGGCAACCGTGACAAGGGTGTCCCTGCTGTGGGAGGTGGCGTCCCTGGCGGCCATTTTGCTGGTGTGCCTGGCTCCGTGCTGGAACCCGCCGCTCTACTTCCTGTTGTCGCGTCCGGCCGTGCGTCAGCTGCGGGCTCTGCTGCCGTCCTTCTTTCAGAAGCACTTGGGGAAAACCCCTGTGCAGCGCTGGCGTATTGCTCCTGCTCCTCCCACAGGCCTGTCACGCCCTCAGCCTCCCGCACGCTCACTTATTCCCCAAACTCCGACACTCCGGCTGACTCAGTTAAGTTAGTACACACGGCTGCGCTCACTCGCATATATCCCTGTGGCGTACTATTCACATTTCACATCATGAAAAAACACATAAACTGTATATAAGTGGACATAGTCATCGTGACGCCACCCATTGCTTTGTGGGCTGCCTTGAGTTCAGCATTTTGGCCGTCGCCATCTTTTCTTTCTTTTTTTAACTAGTGAATGCGAAGTGACCATATTTTGTCTGCGGAGGAGTGACGTAAAGACACCTTATACATCTGTGGTACCGAAGGCGACCCTTTAATCACAAGGTAACCCCGCCCTAAAGCATACCCTGCTCTATTTGACTCTAAATGGACCATAACTTACTAAATGTACATGCTGCATTGAAGAAGACTTGAAACTAGAGATTGAGACCATAAACTCATGTTTACTGAGGAAATAAATCAAGAGAGTAATTTTTTCATAGACTTCTATACAATCTGACTTGTTTTTTTGCAACCAAAGGAGTCGCCCCCTGATGGACAGCACAGGGAAAGCAAGTTGAAGGCACTTTGGCATTGGCTTCACTTGTCAGAACCGGAGGTTGCTGCCTTCATAAAAACACTGCATGTCCAAATGCATGAGTCACACCATGCTTTGTATACAGATTCTATTGTGTTTGGGTGCGTGTGCAGTCATAGCCACATCCTCAAGATTACAGTAAATGTGAAAATGACTCCAGGCAACAGCGTGTCAGCCTTTCCGATAGACGGCAGAGTATCATAAACAGAATGCATTATGTGCTATAAAACCACAGGGTTGATATTCGCCATCGGAATGCCAGAGTCACTCAGCAACTCGCCGTCCGGGCAGTACGAGGCTCGCAGCGGAGGAGAGCCTCCGATCTAAAACCAAGTGAAGGGGGAATTTTTAAAGGAATTTACAAACGAGTTCCTGGTAATATCAAAGCACTCATCACCATTTACAAATCCAGGTCACTGAACTTAAAGACACGTCCTGACGTGTGACCTGAACCTGCCATCTTAACAGCCCTTTCCGGGACTGAAGGACGTCTGCTGAGCCCACACTGGCCATCCAAGCAAACACAAATCAAATTCTCCATGGAGCTTTTAAACAACCATCCCCAAACTGCAATAAAAAAAGAGCATCTGATAAGTATGACATATAGCATGGGCACAATATGAAAAGAGAATAGGAGATTGTGACAAGCGATGTAACCTCACAAACCTATTTCTAAGTCGTCTGGCAGAACAAAACACTGGGGACATGAAGAGGGCCCTGTAAAGCTCTCGGTGGCCACACCATCTATATTCAATGTAATCTGAATAACCTTGTAAAAAGGGCCCTCTGACTCATTGGAAGCACGGATAGAAGCGGTCTTGTTTCGCTCTGAGCTTGAATGCGGGGAAGTGCTTATTAAACCGGGATTTGACACAAAGGATCACATCAGAACATCAGCACGGAAAAATGACTTCTTACCAAGTGGAGTCCATCTGCTTGGTTTAATATCACCATGTAAAGGGCACGGCTGGCTTTGTTTGACAAATCGCCTGAGGACGAGTAATTGGATTGTTTTGTTTGCAAGCTATTCATATTGAGAGATGTGAAGCAGTGATTTTAATTAATTGTCAAGTTGAACTCACTTGAGCTGAAGAACGCAGATGGAAATTGCTTGATTTAAAAAACAAAAACAAATCTGAAACATGCACTGACACAAAAAGCAAATACTAAAGCAATACTTCAGCATCTTGGGAAATGCGCTTTCATGCTGAGAGATTGACATCCCTCTCAAATCTGTCTGCTAAATATTAAGCTACAGCCAGTAGGCCGTTAGCTTAGCTTAGCATGAAAACTGGAACCTGTTGGGAAACAGCTAGACTCTAGTTCTCTAATTCAGTGGTTCTCAAATGGGGGTACGTGTACCTCTGGGGGTACGTGAAGGCACTCCAGGTGGTATGTGAGATTACAAATATATATATATATAAAAAATTAGCATCCATTCAAAAATAGTTTAAAAATAGTTTTTTAATGAATATTCAATAAAAAATAAGTGTAAGTTCATGAAGAAAATTCCATATTTTAAATCAGACACTGATGGCACAGCGCTGTGTATTACATATTTTTTTCAACCAAAAATAATTTTGCACTGGTTAGGGGGTACTTGGCAGAAAGAATATTTCACAGGGGGTACATCACTAGAAAAAGTGATATAGTCGTTATTAAGTGTTTGTATAATCTTTAAAAAGAAGAAGGAAAAATTAGAAATAATTAACAGATTGCAGTTTCACAGGTGGGTTGTGGGCCGGACCTGTGTATAAGTGTATAATTACACCGCGTTCCACATTATTAGGCAAATTGTATTTAAGGGTCATAAACATTAATTTTTTGGTTTTTCAATTAAACTCATGGATGGTATTGTGTCTCAGGGCTATTTGGATGATTGAAATCAATCCCAGACACCTGTAATAATTAGTTTGCCAGGTGAGCCCAATCAAAGGAAAACTACTTAAGAAGGATGTTCCACATTATTAAGCAAGCTACATGTTTCAGGCAAAATGGGGAAGAAAAAGGATCTCTCTGCTGCTGAAAAGCGGCAAATAGTGCAATACCTTGGTCAAGGTATCACAACATTGGATATTTCCAAAAGAATTGCGCGTGATCATCGGACGGTGAAGAAATTTGTCACCGATTCACAGCACAAGCAGGTTCGTTCAGACAAAGGCAAAATAAGGAAGATTTCTGCCAAACAAATGCGTAGGGTTAAGAGAGCAGCCACTAAAATGCCATTGAATAGCAGCAAACAGGTGTTTGAAGCCGCTGGTGCCTCTGGAGTCTCGCGAACTTCAAGATGTAGGATGCTCAAGAGGTTTGCAAGTGTCCTTAAACCTGTTATTCAGCCACCCCTAAACCAAGCTCATAAGCAAAAAAGGTTGCAGTGGGCTCAGGACTACATGAAGACTAACTTTCAAACTGTTTTGTTTACGGATGAGTGCCGTGCAACCCTTGATGGTCCTGATGGATGGAGTAGTGGATGGTTGGTGAATGGCCACCATGTCCCAACAAGGCTGAGACGTCAACAAGGAGGTGGCGGAGTCATGTTTTGGGCCGGAATCATGGGGAGAGAGCTGGTAGGCCCCTTCAGGGTCCCTGACGGTGCGAAAATGACCTCGGCAAAGTATGTAGAGTTTCTGACTGACCACTTTCTTCTGTGGTACAAAAAGAAGAACCGTGCCTTCCGTAGCAAAATCATATTCATGCATGACAATGCACCATGTCATGCTGCAAAGAATACCTCTGGGGCATTGGCTGCTATGGGCATAAAAGGAGAGAAACTCATGGTGTGGCCCCCATCTTCCCCTGACCTTAACCCTATTGAGAACCTTTGGAGCATCATCAAGCAAAAGATCTATGTGGGTGGAAGACAGTTCATATCCAAGCAGGTGCTCTGGGAGGCTATTATGGCATCCTGCAAAGACATTAAAGCAGAAACTATCAAAGAACTCACAAGTTCAATGGATGCAAGAATTGTGAAGTTGATATCAAAGAAGGGGTCCTATGTTAACATGTAACTTGACCTGTTAAGATGTTTTTGATTCAAACTTTTCTTGATTTCAGTAAATATGACCTCCTAATGCTGCAAATTCAACAAATGACATTTTTTTGTTCTTTACAACCTATAAAATATCTTGAAACTCTGAAATTCTGCATAATAATTTGAAACACTGCATTTTGAGTTTTTTATTTTTGAAAGAAATACTGTTATCATTAGGAGGTTTGTTCAATAGAATTTGACTTATACTCTAACAGTTGATGACTTGAAAATGATACTGACTGACTGTGCATTACTATTTAGGAAAATCTGAGCAAAGTGTAATTTGCATAATAATGTGGAACGCGGTGTATAGTGGAACACCTGTGTAAGTAATAGGAAGACACATTCACCACAGCGAATAGTAGTCATCCTTCATTATTTCATTTCATCAGAGAGCAAAAAGCAATGACAGGCATGTGACTGTAATAAACACATGAAGCAATCTCTGACCTTGCGTTGGTCATCTTATTGACTGCCATAAATTGCACCTCTGTTGCCTCTTGACCTCCTGACATCCTGACACAGCCCAATGACAGACCGCAGCCGGCTCCTGCGTCGATACCGTCTTGGCGGCTAATGAGAGCACTTATCTCCGTCATCTGTCTGCCGCTGTGATCCTCTCTCACACAGTGCAAGGCACCGGCGCGCTCTGATGTCCTGATGAGACTCAATTAAGTCTGCAGATTAGGGAAAGCTTAAAATATAAGTCACGCTCAGCAGGCCCGTAGAGAGGATCCTTGCCATTTCCATTCTCACTGCTCACTGAGCCCTCTCGCTGGTCTGCGGGCCTCTTGTAGTTTTGGAAGAAGAAAAAAAAGAACAGTGAGATCAGCCGGCTGCAAAGTGAGAGAGGAAACTTAATATGCGAGGCATTGAGATGGGGCATTTTTGAGAGGTATTGATTCTTTGAGCGTGACAGCAAGACAGAATCCTCACCCCTTAATAGCCTTAAGAGGACGTTGGATCATTCACTGCCATTGAACACTGTTTAAATCCCACAGGGAGGATCTGTTTAATACAAAGAGCTATAGTGATATAGTGGTGATTCACAAATGGGCCTATCCAGCATGTTTACAAAGCAGGGTGGACTCTCTGCTCCTCTCAGCAATATGCCGACTATGTGTCAAATTGGAAACAAGCAGGAGGAACACATTATGCTTTTTCATAGGCTATTTCTGACATTTCCAGAATGCATGTTTATTAATCTTTCATCTGATTAAATTTTTAGTTTTGTTTAAGAAGAAGATATTTAAGATATTTAATTTATTTTGTACTAGTTTTTTATTATATTTTTCACGTGGCTTTGCTTAAAATGTGTTAAATGTTTCCCTCTTTGAGACTAAATAAATCATTGAACTTCTAAGTTGTGATATTTTTTTACTTTAATATGCAAGGTCATCTTGAAGTAGGTTTCTCGTAAAGTCCTTGCATCATAGACTAGATTTAAGTAATTTCACATATTTTATATCTTGAAAAAGCCACATCTTAAAACCGTGAACATGCCAACTGTAAAGTAACTGCTGGAGGATGTTTGGTCTGCCTAATGTTTGCTTTTTTTTGCCACTTGGGAGAAGCGCAACATCCATCCATCCATCCATCCATTATCAGCCGCTTGAGGTCGGGTCGCGGTGGCAGTAGGTTCAGTAGACCGACCCAGGCTTCCCTCTCACCCACAATACTTTCCAGCTCATCCTGGGGGATCCCGAGGCGTTCCAAGGCCAGCCGGGAGATATAATCCCTCCAGCGTGTCCTGGGTCTTCCCCGGGGTCTCCTACCAGTTGGACGTGCCTGGAAAACCTCTAATGGGAGGCGTCCAGGAGGCATCCTGATTAGATGCCCGAACCACCTCAGCTGACTCCTTTCGACATGAAGGAGCAGCAGCTCAAGTCCAAGTTCCCTCCTGATGTCCGAGCTCCTTACCCTATCTCTAAGGCTGAGCCCGGAGGAAGATCATTTCGGCCGCTTGTATCCAAGACCTCGTTCTTTCGGTCACGACCCAGAGTTCGTGACCATAGCTGAGGGTTGGAACGTAGACCGACCAGTAAATGGGGAGCTTCGCCTTCCGGCTCAGCTCCCTCTTCATCAAGACGGCCCGGTACAGCGCCTGTTTTACTGCTGCAGCCGCACCGATCCGCCTGTTGATCTCCCGCTCCACCTTACCCTCACTCGTGAACAAGACCCTGAGATACTTGAACTCAGGGGCGGACTGGGGGAAAAAAGTGGGCCGGGAGTTACTGTCAGACCAGCCCACTCAATACACGGCGCGCTGCCCACTCAATGCATCGCACGTATCCACCAGTCAGTACTTGGAAATATACCCATACACTTAACATTATTTTGGACAATTACAAAGAAATCACATCATATATGGTTTTTTTAATAACATTTGGCTCCACCAATTTGCCTGGATGGACACATGAAATGAAATGATACCCGCTATTGTAACACTTCAAGGTAGGTATAGTTTGCTAGATGACTAAGCTTAACTCTGGGCTAGTATCAGATGGTTATACAGAAAGACCACACAATAAAGAAACTGGAATCAGAGGGTAGAATTAGTACAAACTATATTGTAGAACAGGACATACGCTGGTGTGTGTGTGTGTGCGTGTGTGTGTGTGTGTGTGTGTGTGTGTGTGTGTGTGTGTGTGTGTGTGTGTGTGTGTGTGTGTGTGTGTGTGTTGAAGGTGCATAACAAAACAATAAGTTAAGTAACAGAACCTAAACTAACTGCCGGCCCAGGTGCATTATAGTCACATGGAAATAAAGACAATATCAGTATACTCCTTTAAAGGATTTACGTGTTGGTGCCATGCTGTCGAATCACGCTAAAAAACGGCTTTGTCTGCGAGCGAGTGATGCAAGGTCCCCTTGATCCTTGCATCACGTTCATCACCATTCTTTCTGTACATCAAGGTCGCACAGAAAGAATGGAAAAAAGAGAAGAAAAAAAAATATTTTGAAGGATGACCGGATACATCCGTCTGTGCGTCTGAGTCTCTTAGTCTTGACACATGACAAGAGCTACGTGATAACGTTACCCCAAAAATGAAACTGAAATGTACGTTTGAACTCCGCCCGAATGCCGGTGTTCTGAATTAAATTAAGGAAGAATAGCCTCAAAGTGTGAATACAGATCGCGATCAGTTGTTTAAATATCGGCCAGTGATTTTTGACTCTATATATTAGAGTAAATCGAATGTGTTCTGTGAAGCATAAAATGTAGTTGGGCCGGCCCGGGGATATCCCCGGCATCCCCATGGCCAGCCCGCCCCTGCCTGAATCCCCCCGCTCGGGGTAGGCACCCCGTCCCCACCTGGAGGGAGCAATCCACCGGCTTCCGGCAGAGCACCATGGCCTCAGATTTGGAGGTGCTAACTCTCATCCCCACCGCCTCACACTCGGCTGCAAAACGCCCCAGTGAATACTGGAGGTCACGGTCCGAGGGGGTAAACAGGACCACATCATCTGCGGAAACCTGTTTTTCTCCGCCCCCCGGCTGTGCCTAGATATCCTATCCGTGAAAGTCACGAACAGGACCGGTGATAAAGGGCAGCCCTGGCGGAGACCAACACCCACCGGGAACGTGTCTGACTTATTACCGAGGATACAAACACAGCTCCTACTGCAGGCGTACAGAGACTGGATGGCCCGTTGCAACCCATACTCCCGCAGCACCCCCCACAAAGACTGGTTGGGCAAACTTCCAGGACCCCTCCAGTAGTCTTGCGAGGGTAAAGAGCTGGTCCGCTGGTCCACTGTTCCACGACCGGGACGGAATCTCCACTGCTCGTCTTGAATCTGAGGTTCGACAAGCGGTCGGACCCTCCTTTCCAGCACCATTGCATACGCTTTCCCCGAGAGGTTGAGTAGTGTGATACCACGATAGTTTGAGCACACTCTCCGGTCCCCCATCTTGAAGATGGGAACCACCACCCAGTCCATGGGCACCTGCCAGTTCATGGGCACTGTTCCCGACCCCCATGCGACATTGAAGAGGCGTGTCAGCCAAGACAGCTCAACAATGTCCAGCGCCTTCAGCATCTCAGGGCGGATCTCATCCACCCTCGGCGCCTTGCCACCAAGGAGCTTTTTGACTACCTTAGTGGCCTCTGCCAGGGATATGGGTGCAACCACCCCAAAGTCTTCCGGCGCTGCCCCCTGACATGTCGACCGGGTTTAGGAGTTCCTCAAAGTGCTCTTTCCACTGCCCGACGATATCCTCCGTCCAGGTCAGCAGTTCCCCCCGGCCTAAGGTGCTCTGGTACCAGGTACACTCATGAGCCTCCTTATGTTCAAACATGGTGTTCGTTAAGGACGAACCGTGGCTAGCACAGAAGTCCAACAACAAAACACTGTTCAAGTTCAGATTGGGCAAGCCGTTCCTCCCAATCACCCCCCGCCAGGTTTCTCTATCATTGCCCACGTGAGCGTTGAAGTCTCTCAGGTAAACTATGGAGTCGGCAGGCGGCGCCCTTTCCAGGACCCCTCCAACCGACTCCAAGAAGGCTGGATACTCCGAACTGCTGTTCGGTGCATAAGCACAAACAACAGTCAGAGCCTTACTCCCCGCAATCCATAGGCGCAGGGAGGCGACCCTCTTGTTCTCCGGAGAAAACTCCAACACAGCGGCGCTCAGCCGAGGGCTCGTGAGTATCTCCACTCCCGCCCGGCGCCTCGCACCCTGGGCAACTCCAGAAAAGGGCAAAGTCCATCCCTTCTCCAGGAGCTTGGTTTCAGAGCCTGTGCTGTGCGTGGAGGTGAGCCCAACTATATCTAGCTGGTACCGCTCCACCTCCTGCACCAGCTCTGGCTCTTTCCCCGCTAGCGAGGTGACATTCCACGTCCCTAGAGCTAGTCTATGCTGCCGGTGATCGGTCCACCCAGGCCCCCTGCCTGGCCCGCCACCCGGTCTACATAGCAACGGACCCCAATGCCTATCCCTGCGGGTGGTGAGTCCACAGGGTGGCTGGTCCAGGATCTTTCTTCGAGCCCGACCGGGCGCTACAAGAATAACCAAATAAAAGAAATGTTTGACTTAGCTTTGTGAACAGTGGTACAACATATATTAGAAATTCTTTGGAGCATTATGTCTGTCCACCTCATGAATAGGTCTAATATTCATCTCTTTTAGCTTTGTTTTGGCCTCCACCAACATCAACGTCCTGCTAAATGCTCCTGTTTGCTGCCTAATCACAAACTTTCTGTCTGCCATTTGGTGCTGGGGAGCTAGCTTATAGGTTTATTGGGCTTCTTTGCAAGTCAATACATTGTAAATATAAACAAGAAATTGCTTAAGTAATGTAGCTTCCAACCCCTCTAAGTTTTAAAAGTTAAAAATGTATGACTTTATTTTTTTAGGTTTTAATTATACTGTATGTAGCTGTTTTTGAAATAACAAAACATAGAATTTGTCGTGAGCTAAAGAAAGCGTTGATAATGCCAGTGCTTGTACATCATAATACAACGTTATGATATTCAACAGTGGAAAAGCAGATCTTTTTTTTTTACACCTGTCTGGAATGCTGATTACTGCTAATGGCTGTTTGTTCTCCTAGTGTGACACTGTGCCAGTGTTCTTCACATAATGTGACCATAAATGGCGCTTTTTGTTTCAGAAAAATGCGTTCCTAAATGAAATTATGAAAGAAGACATTCAGCATCTATGGTCACCAAAGTTAGCTCCGAATAAATGCATAAAGTGATTTATGGGTTCAGGATACTAGCTATAGAAGGCAAAAGCCCTCTTTATGAAGGACTGTTTGTTTGAAGGAATGGTGTACGGTAGAAAAGGGAGATGACAAGATGATAAGAGTTTGCAGAAGGCAACAGAAAGCATTCTAAACTGTGATGTTTAAGGGTAGGCAGGCAAAGCCTTGGCTTGGAGACTAAAAACATTAAAAACGCTCCAGCATCGACAACAAGGACATTACTAAAAGCAACATGCGTCACTGACGATCGGGAAGCTGTTGTTGTGCTTCTGTGCTTTTGAGCCTTTTTTTTTCATGAGCAAATCAGCTTACAATATAAAGTGGGCCATAACTCTTAAAAACATAGAGGAACAGAGGAGTAAATTGGTGTGCGATTGGATCAGGGGAGGTTCCAACTCTGGGACAAAATGTGACTCGATGCTAGAAAACCAACCTATTTTTAGGCCTCTGCTCGAAAATTGCATACCCAAACAAAAAAGGGTGTATCTCTGCAACCACTAGGGCTATTTGAATAATGTTGGTGTTGAAATGAAAGGTACACATGTGAAATTTTGTTCAGATGTGTGAATATCAGGCTATATGTTACTGGTTAAGAGTAAATGAAGATGACACACAGCAAAAATGAAAAGGTTTCAGGTCCGCCTAGTAAAAAAGCAATTTCAGGATGATTATTTCTTTGAAATGATGCAGCTGTAAGGTCTAACTCTAATGCTACGTTCAGACCAAAAGTGTTGCGAATATTCGCGCCACATTTACCGTGTCAGTTTACTCGCTCGACAATAAAGCTGTGTTCACACCAAACGCGTTGCGAATGTTACTCGCGCCTTGGCTTATCTCCGTAAAAACAGTTACCGTTTCCGCCATTCACCATGGAAATAACCACTAGTTTTGCTTTATACTTGTTGTGTAAATTCCACATACGTCGGAACATCAAACTCCATCGTGTCTGGGTTCATAACATTATCCGTAGTCCCACAACAGCGTCTGAATGACGGCCGCTACCAGGGCTACTTCAGGCGGACCAGCAGCAGTTTGATTCAGCAACGGCAGGACGGCAGTGATGACGGGCGGAGCTTCTTGTAGGATATAGAGCCGCACACTAATACTGTTTAGGTTCATAACAGAGGCGCGGTGTTACACGGGGTTCAGTGTATGTGTGCGGCGTCGGGGAACGTACGTTGGCTGCTTGTATGTTCAGCTCGAGCACGTAATAAACATGGACTACTGGAAGTAATCTCACTCGCATTATTCCAATTGCCAACGGTCATAACGAACTATTACACTTCTCAGCGCTGATTAGCTTACGCAACTCAGCGTCACACAAATTTTGCGCCAGAGTTGGAAAATTCGCTTTTTTTATTTCGCACATATTTGACAGATATGATCTGGGGCTGCGGTGTTGTTGGTTTTGTGAATACGTTTAACCAATGGATTTTCCACTGAGAGTGATAACATTTACCAGTTAGCATACACACACACACACACACACACACACACACACACACACACACACACACACACACACACACACACACACACACACACTCAGAAACATATACTTCCTTGCATACGATCCATTTTGACAGCTTACAGTGCACATGTAGTCAGGAAGAAATGGTGAGTGATAGATGGATGACTGAATAAGACTGGGGACACTGCGGTCAGTGGTGTATAAAGTACCCAAAAGCCGTACTTGAGTAAAAGTAAAGATACTTTACTGGAAAATTACTCCAGTAAAAGTAAAAGTCACCTATTAAAATACTACTTGAGTAAAAGTCTTAAAGTATCTGATATTTTCTGTACTTAAGTATCAAAAGTATTTTTCTGATATAAAATGTACTTAAGTATTGAAAGTAAAAGTACAAGTACATGCTTTTAATAAAAAAGCAAAGGGTCAGAATTTTGAGAATTATGAAGTTTATTCTTTTAAGTGCTGTGGCCACCATGACCAAGGACAAGGAGTTGTGTTGAACATAATATATATGGTTATTAATAACCATATATATTATGTTCAACATAATATATTGTACCTAAGTATACTTTTGCATCTACCATGAACTTATCATCGTAATTCTCCAAAAAGCAATATGACACTATGAAGGAGTTGTAACAGTGTGGTTATAAGTATGCTCATTCTGCCCGGTAACGGTCCGTGGGTCCCTTGGTACCGGGCCCCTTGGTACCGGGTCCCTTGGTACCGGGCCGTGGGGCCCTTGATACCAGGCCCCTTGGTACTGGGCCGCACAGAAAGAATGAATGAAAAATGTAAGTTAAATTAAAAAAGTCCGGAAAAATGTTTTATTGTGAAAAATGACCAGATACATCCGTCTGTGGTGACCTCAGACGGAACCTCTTGACACATGTCAATATGTCACGTTACCCTAAAAATGAAACTTAAATCTGTTTCAACTCTGCCGGTGTTCTGGATTAAAACCAAGGCAAAGTATCCTGAGATCGCCAAAAAAGCATGAAAACCTGCTTTCATTTCAACATCCTGTCTTTGTGCAGCGCGTTATAAGTTAAGCAGTAGACTGGACTAAAGGTTTAGTTAGGAGTAGACTGGACATAACGAACACACGTCAGGTGTCGTTGTCTCCTGTCTCTCCGAGGTCGGACCCGGTCCGTGACAGTTTGGTCTTCACGTTACCGGCCCGTGACGCATAAAGGTTTGGGAGCGCTGGACTAGAGGATGTAGAGGGCTAATGCAGAATATTGTGATTCGCAAAACCTGCTTCGTGGAGTCTGTGTTCCACCACAGTCCCGGATGTGTTTTTCTTTCTTTCTAGAGATAGATTTGATTTTGTAGCGAGTAACGAAGGTTTCAGGGGAAATGTATCGGAGTAAAAGTATCAGTTTTCTTTGCAAAATGTAGTGAAGTAAAAGTAAAAGTAAACAGCAATATAAATAGTAAAGTAGAGTACATATATCCCAAAAAACTACTTAAGTACAGTAACGAAGTATTTCTACTTCGTTACTATACACCACTGACTGCGGTCATAAAACAAAGCGTGTAAGCCAACAGATAGACACCTCTGTCACCAACACGGAACAATCTAGAGAATGAAGCCATCACTTTAAATGATATCATGCATACATGTACATCATGTCAGTCACCAGAACATTTACTTATCTCGTGATATTCATCAGCTTCTATTCATCTCTGTGTAATTTGAGGGTGTTTTGAAAGTTGGGGTTAAGATGTGCACTCATTTATAGTATTCTCGTTTTTGGCAATTTTTTTATTGGACAGGCAGATGTCTAAAGAGAGAGAGAGAGAGAGAGAGAGAGAGAGAGAGAGAGAGAGAGAGAGAGAGAGAGAGAGAGAGAGAGAGGATAATTTGAGATTGACCTACTAGCATCGAATCAGGGACGTTGTGGTTCTGTGCGATGTGGTTTAACCGTTCTGCTGTCATGACGTCCCAATTCATTTAACTTCTGACAGATGATTGTAGCCGAGGGTTTATCTTGCGCCTTCACTGTACAATAATAATAACAACATGATGGTACATTAGTTGGCATAAGACGGCAACCACTTCATTCTTGACTCGCTCCTCACGCCAACAACTCCTCCTCTCTTCTCCTTCCGTTTTCCCCTTCACAATAAAAGCCCGTACACAACATAATAGCTTACACGATCATTTACATTCTTAACGAAAGCTTATTCTCTCTCATTTGAGAAAAAATATATTTTAAAACTCCCTAAAAAGACTTCCCTCTGCCTCCCTCTGGCGGCCGCGTCACCTCACAGCGACAAAAGAAGAAAATTAAAACTGATCCCCTATCGTCACAACCTAAAAGAAACACACCGGGAAAAGCCCTGGCCGGTGAGACCGAGGCTCTTATTGTGAAGGAACCGGCGCACCGGAGCTGGGTGAACTGAAACCAGGAGGTCTACCCTCGCCATCCCGCCATCCAGCACCGAGATGCAGGTACTGATGGGAGGGGAGCGCAGTCGCTGCTGGCCGTTGGGACACCGAAGGGGTCTGATGGTCTGATGGCTTTCTTTCTTCTCCCCACAAGAACTCGCCTCTCGCAGGTGTAGTAACCTCTCCAGCCGCTTCTCCAGTCCCAGGTTTCCATGCGCGGGGGTACACACACACACACACACACACACACACACACACACACACACACACACACACACACACACACACACACACACACACACACACACACCCTCTGCCAAGTCACCAGAGGAGGTTTTTTTTTTTTTTTTTTTTTTTACGCGCCGCGGAAAGAATAACATCATGTCAAACGAGACGTGGCGCGTCTCCTCTGCGCGCCGCCCGTTACCGCCGCTGTGAACGCGGTGCCGGTCCAGCACCCAGCGCAGATGACCTGAACCGGGCGGCCGAGGCGGTTGCAACTCCACCACTTGTTCCATAAAGAGAAGACTTATTGATAACCATGGCGGACCAGGTAAGGCGAAGCCTGCTTCTCCCCCACACACCTTCCCCACCTCGTGCGCTCTGCACAATAGCCTAGGCTACACGCGCGCACACACACACACACACACCAGGTAGGCAACAAAAAAAAACACAATCTCTAATGTGTATCTTAGAGAATAACACGAGATCTAATCATTATTTATTTTTTATGCCCGTCACACTAACTCTGTATGTGTCCGTTTTTTTCTTCTTCATCTTTACTCCCGATATGCTTTTATGGACATTATTATAGACTTCCAGCGTGTGTGTGTGTGTGTGTGTGTGTGTGCGACTCAATGGGGACTTTATAGTAACCTTTGTAGTAGTGTTCCGCTCTGCATGCTCTCCATCTGTATGCGTCTGTCTGTACCATTTGATCACAGAGTGAATTGCACTGAGCCGACAGACTAAACGTGGTTTGGAGGACCGGGACTCCAGCAGACATAACTATAGGCTTCAGCTGGAGCAGCAGCAGCAGCAGACAGCGTAATTGGGCTGTAGCGACGGAGGGATGAAAACATTGCCTGTAGTATTCATTTTGTATTGTGCACTATTGTTTGCCCCAGTTCTGCTCGACAGCTTGGCGAGGGAAGAGGATATTAACCCTTGATACGCTGACTCAGCCCGCGGTCAGAGTCTCCCCCCCATGCTTAATTGATTAGCTCGTCCAATTAACCCGAGTGAGGCTGCGTGAATGATGCATGGGCGTGTTACGTTACGTCACAGGTAGCACACCTCAGCTGCATGAGCGACACATGCATTATTATACTGTGCAGCACTATACTAAACTATACTATATTATACTACTATACTATATTAGACTATATACTACACTATATTATACTAGACTAGACTACTATATTATACTAGACTATACTATACTATATTAGACTAGACTATATTATACTAGACTAGACTATATTATAGTATTCTAGACTAGACTATATTATACTAGACTAGACTATACTATATTATACTAGACTAGAATAGACAATATTATACTATACTAGACTAGACTAGACTAGACTATACTATATGATACTAGACTATACGAAACGGCAATACACTACATCATACTATATTGCAGTGTCACAGACATACCACTATTGTCTACTATACTATTCTATATAATAGTGTAGTGTACTATACTTTACTTTTCTATACTATTGTATATTATACTGTACTATACATTACTATGGTATTATATGTTGTACAGCACTATACTATACTAGGCTATGTCATACTATATTACACTATGCTATTCTATATTTGACTATGTGCTCATATATTATACTGCATTATACTGCCTACTATTCTATACAGTGTTATACTATCCAACAATACATTACACATCACCGTACTATATTGCAGGACATCTCATAACACTATTGTCTACGCTACATTCTACTATACTATACTTCACTAGACTATACAGTACAATACTACACTGCATTACACTATATTGTACCATATTCCCACATTATATACAACATATAAGCTGTACTACAATTGTAAACAACTACAGTACTTCATTGAATACATAATACTAAACTGTATTATCCTACACTGTATACTACACTATCACACTATACAATACAAACCAAACTACACTACATTATACTTTCCTCCACTATATTATACTGCAGTATACTGTACTGTACTACACAGATGTAGGTATACAGGCGTACAATTATTCTACTACTATTTAAAGTATATTGAAAGCTATGCTAAAAGTACAGTATCTAAAGGATGTTATGAAAACTTTGTTTTCTCGCTACGGGAGACAAAGTTACCAGTTTATTAGGTACAACTGGAGCTCCACTCTAAAAAGTCAAATGCAATGCAATACGGTCAACAGCCCTGAGATAAATCCTAACTTTGTGACGTTTATAATCTGTAGTTAATGTTGACACTGTGTCAGAGAGACGTGCTCATTCAGGTTATTGTTATTTGCGAGACTTTCCTCTGTGGTCGTGCTGAATTGGTTTGCATTATCCTCTAATGTGCTCCTGTTATTGCGTCAATACCCTATAATTAAGCGCCAATACTGTACTTAGCTTTGCCACAAGCAGACGCTGGGCCGTGGAAGCCCAGGGGCGCTGGAGCTAGATTAATTGCTGTATTAATATTGATGAGGGTTGTCCATGGTTGACCTGCTGTGGCTGCAAACACACACTATTATGCACATGCACGCGCATACGTTTTCTCTGGCAAACTATTGTTCCAGAGAAAAGCACTGACATCTTTCCCTTTTTTAAATAAACATTTCAATTGAAATGACTGTGGATGGAGATCAAGACTTTAGGTTTCTGACCTATTTCTGTTTGAATTAATGCGGTGGTCACTATATGTACACATACAGTATAGTAGAGTCACCTGGCAGCACTTGCACGTTACACACAGCTAGAGCCTCTTTTCCTCCGTCCCTCTTCCACTCTCTCTCTGTGTGTGTCTTTTTAAACTTGCTGTCTTTTAGCATCTTCTTATCTTTTGTCAGTCTTTCAGCAGCTCATCCTGCCCCCCTCTCCGTTACCCTCCTCCTCCTCTCGTAGGTTCCCTTTGACAAGCTCTGCATCTTCATCTGCATCTTCCTCTCACACTGCCACTTATCTGACTCACCTCCACCGTTATCACCTCCCTCCTCTTTACACATATAGGCAGTGGAAACACCCTTCCCCCATTCTTCAGTGATAACATTTACCAGAATAGACGGCCTTACTACACATAAATCTGCAGCCTGTGTGCACCTCTTGGACTATTTGTCAGAACTGTCTGAGACTTACGCATCTGTCTTTTGTGTTTTCCGTCTCAATGTCATTCTAGTACAGTATGTTTCTCACCACGGCGCCCCCCCTCCGGCGTGGGAGCACACCCCTACCTCTCAAACACCAGCTGCGGAGGGAAGAGGCCGTATCCGAGGACTGTGATTGGATCCCGGGCATCGAGGAGCCGGCCATGTTGCCTATCAGTGACACAGGGGTGACTCGGGATGAGTCCGGCAGCCAATCAGCAGTTGCCCAGTTGGCTTACCACAGCCATGGCGGGGCACTGAAGATAGTGCTACTGGGACAGACTGGCGTGGGCAAGTCGTCGCTAGCATTATCTCTGGCCGGGCAGTCGGACAGATCCCTCTCTATAGACTCTGAGACGCAAGCTTGTGGTAAAAACTTGGATAGGAATTGGTGGAGTGTGTTTTTGTGTGTGTGCACCTGGCAAATGTTTTAAAATCCGTCTTAAGGGTTAACTTTAGAAAAGCTTCATTCAGACACCAAGTGTGAGAGGAAACGGGTACAATTTCTTTGCCAAAGGTTTGATACCACTCTCTATGTCTGGAGGCTAAATATGAACCTGGAGGTAGGGATTGGTTAGCTTAGCTTAGCATAAAGACTAGAACCAGGGGGCAACAGCAAGACTGGCTCTGTCCAAAGATAATACAGTCTGCATAACACCTCTAAACTTGAGACTAATTAACAATGAACAGCTAATTGAACAGGAAACAGATGCTTTATGGGGGTTGTGTGCTGGCAACTGGTCGCAGAGCCGGGGCCAGAGGATTTCCCCCCTTTTTTTACAATCTTTATGGAAAGCTAAGCTAACCAGCTGCTAGCTATTTTCATATTTACCAGACAGATACGTTCTGTCTGGTAAATATAAAGAAATCGAAGAGAAATTGAATGACGTATTTCCCCTCTGGGTATGTTTCCCTTTGAGGCTTCTAAAAACAGACGTTCTTTTGGCTCGGTTGGTCGCCAGGTCTGTCTGTTACACAGCTCACTGCAACACAGAGGATAATCAGCCCTGGTCCTCAACTAGCCCGTTGACGAGTCAGTGTCACTGAGAGACGACTGCTCGCCCTCATGCATGAAGCTCACGTGCCCCTGACTCACACCATACAGTATTCATTACGGCCCATGTTATACACTCGGAGCCATGCATCATAAATGGATTTAAAAAAAGCACTTCCATCAAAGAAGCTTGTACACTATGTTTCCACGATGGCACTCCCTTCCTCATTCCAAATATTAACCAAGCGCTAAATCATTCTATGAGCTACATGTGCAAGGTGTAAAATAATAAATAACAACCAACTAAAAATAAACTAATCAACACCTATTTAATTAACACTTTTTTGCTAGTTTTGACCAGATGCTCTAGCAGCCCTGTGAGCGGGTTAACACTTCACCAGTCAATATGTGTCATCACAAAGTAATTAGCAGTAAATTACAGCAAGACCTTATTAAAACCAGAGGATTTGCTGTGCTGTCTCTATTTCAAGCTATTTTGGGTTCGTTCGTATTTTAAAAGCTGCCGTGCAATTAGAGGTAGCTTATTTTCTCTGAGTTTATCAATACAGTCAAATGGTCAACAACCATTCTTAGGGTTTTACCCTTTTTCTTCTTTGTAATAAGAGATTTTCTTTACAATTTACCAGTAAAATGCAGCAAATGGAAGCATTTTCTACGTCTATATTGTTGCTATTATAGTCAACAAATTCCATGAAAAGCCACAACCAACGACAAATTGATCCAAGCATTGTTTGTGTAGTCAAACCCTGATATATTGTAAAAAACATTTCACCGAGCCACACCATTGCCAGATGTTCCTTAAGATACTGTAGATGATTTTGAGTCAATCCCACATACTGTCCCCTAAAAACTAAATATTGCACTAAATGTTAAAACAGTTGAATAGCTAAAAATAGTTCCCAATAAATATACTCCTAAAAGTTTTTTTTTATAAAAAAATATTTATCAGCACTCCCCCTTTTAAACCATCTACATGTGCAGAACTGAGTGACCATTAAAGGTTAGGGACACCAGAAAGGGTTGAAAAATAGGCTAAAACGTTGGTTTTCTTTTCATGGGATTTGTTAACCATAAGAAAAATAACGCAAACATCAATCGACTTATCCTTTAGATTGGAGTACAAAAATGTCTAGAAATGAATGTCCTCATAAAGGTAAGGAGCAGATTTATGCAGTAAGACTTTCCAAACATGGCCCCATAACCCAATTTCAACATCTTTAAACTGCTCGAGTCGGTCAAGGACATATTTCAAGACCCAACATTTTCAGGTTGAGCCATTTCTCTTTCGTTAATATAGCAATTCATTTAGACTCCACAATGCATACTTTCATGTCATATTTTAGAATTTAATATATATATATATATATATATACATCACACCCCTACTATTTCCTGGCAGTGTGGTGTTTGTCATTACACTGTGTGCTCATGTGTGTAACATGGCTATTTGCTTGCAGGTGAGGGCTACGAGTGCTCAGTGACAGTCGACGACGAAGACAGCAAACTCATCATTTTTGACAACTGGAAACAGGTGAGCTACTAACTGTCAGCTTCACATTCAGTCACTCTGTCTTCTTAAACTTGGACAATTTTGTCTTTTTCTTTTTGCGCTCGGCGTACCTTCTCTCAAAGCCACCATTAACTTCTCCTGGTTTGACATTCGTTGCTTGTTCATAAGAAATGGAAGAAGAGAAAAAAAGGCATTTCTTAGATTTCTGTGATGGGCAAATCATTTGTGTGTACACTCAAATGTGTAAAGAGAGTGTGTTGTCTTCTATGGTTTTTATCTGTGTGTCTGTGTGCTACACTTTGCGGGGAATCCTGCAGGAGCAACTGTGCCCACTGTACTCAAGCTTCTTTTCTCTTTTTTTTTTAAGTTATCTCGTTCGGAACAAAAAGTGGAAATCGCTCTCACGTTAACCTTGCTTGTTTCAATTGGAAATCTTCAGTTAACAAGAACATTTTGGGCGATGGCTCAAATTGCTCCATCCACTGAGCGGAACAGTGCGAGTGAGTTAATACGACCCTGTGGCGATGGTCTTCTGAGCCGGAAAAACTTGAGTTGTGGCCGGCAGAGAACAACAACATCTTGTCAAAACACTCCTTATCACTCTAACGACATTGTCCATGCGACATTAATACCTATTAATAATGGGATGCTACCATCGGGCACTCTAATTAGAGTGTAGGGTGGATCATGTCTCATGCATATTTTTTCAGATGTCCACTCGGCCTTCAGGGGTTCTCCCCATAAGGTTACATTATTCACACACAGCTGAATCGAGCTGTGGGGAACTCCACCTGAAAGCTAGATCATTTCTTTGCTTCCTCACTTTTTTCTGTAACTTCTCTCCCCTTTTTCTCACCCCCAATTGTGTTATCCTCCCTTCCTGCAACTGTCACCATCTCCAAATCTCACTTCCCATTCACTCTCTTTGTTGTTGTTTTTATGTGGTGCTTGCTCGCCTCTCTCCACTGGCTCTTTTCTGTTGTGGATAACTCTCGAGTTAATTACATGTGTTATTCTGTGCGTGTTAATACGAGGCAGAGCATTAAGGCTGAAGCAACAGACCCAGGCCAGCGGGAAGCTTGGAATAACTCCAGAGCCGTCAGCAGTAAGGGGGGAGGCAGAAAGGACTGGACTGCCTCCCAAATCATCCGCCAATTCATGCTCATGCTTCTGTGCTTTTTATTTTTTGTGGCGATGCTCATTGATAAACGTCACTTATATCCACGTACGGACAGAGAAACTTGCACACACCGAGTGAGGTGTGCAGACGGATGCCGTCCAGCTGCCTTTCACGCGCCATGGCCTCGAACTGGTACAGCATTAACCGCCAGTCCCATGACGCTGGGCTGCAAGTGTTCTCCATGGGGCACCACAACCTACACCCAAGTTACCATAGCAACATGCAGAGAGACACACACACACACACTACGCATATAGAGGACTGACTCAATCACTCACTCGCGCATAAGACCATGCTACAACAGTCAGCATCCAATGCTGTTGGCTGTGGAGCTTCTTATGTTCACTGGCCAGCCCGGACAGCGCCTCATTGTTTGCCTTGCAATACAAACTGCAAAAAAAAAAAAGATGGAAAAACCGTTACATTCACACTTCTCCTTCAAGTGCTCTCTTGGCTTGACTCCCAGCTGATTGACACATGCAGGTCTAGCTGGTGCTGTAATCTGCCCAACGAGAGCGGCGCACAACAAACCGCTGGTAGAGTTTAACATGAGTGCAGAAACATACACTACATGGACTCTTCTGACAGACGTGTGTGTGTGTGTGTGTGTGTGTGTGTGTGTGTGTGTGTGTGTGTGTGTGTGTGTGTGTGTGTGTGTATATGTTTGTGTGTGTATGTGCACAGGCCACATCGGCATGGTCAAGTGTGTGAAACATACCAGCATACACGCGCACAGAAGGCTGAGAGTCTGCTCAGCCAGACGCTGGGACGTTGTGAGTGTTGTCGACATCACGTGGGGTTGGATGGTTTAAATAAGTCATCCGTTGGCCCAAAATAGAAACACTGGCACACTTGGCCTTGACCTACCCGGCCCAGGCTGCCATTCGCCTTTAGACTGACGTTGGTTGTGTAATGTATCTCTTAAACAGCCGACTTTTGTATGTTGGGGATATGGAGGTCACTGAGATCCAGATCCTCTTTTTTCCAACGCCTGAGCGTGTGTCAGCAGATATTCTAAGCTCGAGCCAGTCCAGGAGTTACCAATATTATTTGATAGCTTGAAATAAAAACATTTATTAAAGGCAACTAAAAGGTGCAGCCTTAGGCCTGTAAAAAATTTACACCAGTGATGTACTGTATATGTGCATGTATATCAGCGTGTAGTGAGGAGAATTTGCTGCTGGCCCCTGAGGACAGAATTGTTTATTATGGTAAAGCAGGATGTGATTTGGAAGAAGATAATTGCTGCTTGACCACATTCTTTTTCTCAATTACGAGGGGAAGAAAAACATTGTTCCACCATCCAGTTCTTGGAACAGAGACAGATTTTGGCGCTGGCGGGGTCCTTCCCAGGACAGTTTCCTCCTTCCTGTTTTGCTGTTCTGTAGCCTTATGAGAGTCGTTCTGGACCATTTACAGTTTCTCCTTTCTTGCCCTAATCCACATACGCTATTATACCTTATTATTATTATACCTTGTTTGTTTTAGCCTCCGTTGGGAGTCACTGCTCAATTTGTTTGTGTGGAATACTGTGAACCAAAACACAGAAATGGAAAAGCTTCAGGCTGCATTGTATTTAAGGGATACATATCAAAATCCTATTACATTTTTTTAATGGAGCGTTCTAAATCAAGTGGACGGCACAAGCTGAGAAACTCCCGGAAAGGTTTGACAGGATCGAGACACATTTTACCTGACAATTCAGCTCGTTCATCATTTTATCAATAATCCAATAAAAAGAAGGGCCTGAGCTCTGAATGCATCACTGTATGTTTACTGTAGTTATAAACATACATTACTGAAATATGATGTGATGCTACAGCGATCCCGTCAGCTAGCTAGCTAGTTTCTTGGCTAGAAAGCTTGCTACACATGCTTAATTTTTTATTTCAATGGCCCTGACGGTATTTCTGAAGTAGCCACTTTAACTTTGAATATACTAATATTGACATGAGTTCTTGCTAACAAATGTTAGCATAAGATGAAATTGACATCAGTAAGCTAGCTGTCTAGCATGGTAGCTAATGCTAAAGCCTTTCAGTCTTGTCTTTCTGTCCCTCCTCCGCAGCCACATCCCCGCCTCCCCAGGACCCTTCACTGTCCTTTTCCATCCATCCACCAGGTGCCCTCTCTCCTTTCCCCCGTTGCATGACTGCCCCACCCGTCTACTCAGCTTTTTCCACGGTGGATCTCATCAGCCCTGCAGTTACCTGCAGTTCCCCCAGCCCACCTGATCCACCTGTTCCTATTTCCCTCATCAGTTTTCCACATATTTAACCAGCCCATTTTCTTTCACCTCTCTACAGCTCTTCCTACAGTTGCTGTTTCTTGTTTCGTGGTTTTTCGTTCATCTGTCTGTTAACGTAACGTTTACCTGGATCAGTGTACCAGGCTCCCCTACCTGTCTGCCTGCCTACCTCTAAGCTATTTCCATTAACAAATCACTGAATTCATCATGCTGCCTCCTCAGCCTGCGCTTGGGTCCTATCTCTGTTGCCCTTAAGCTCGACAAAGCCCCATGGGGGTCTGCACCTATTTCCCCCCGTGTTCCAGTAGTCGTAGGAACCCCAAATGAGTTCTAATACTTGTGTTATTTTATATGATTTTTTTTCAGATTTTCTTTGCGAAAGAAATGTATATTTTCCACAAAAAAAATCTATGAACATCCAGCATGATATGAGCCAGGTTCCCCCAAAATGCCTCCTCGAGCGGTCCCCGAGTTTTTCAAACTGTATGGTTCAGGGCCTTAACAACAGCCCACATACTAATAAGGCACCTTTTTGGAAAGATTAGATTAAAGATTTTGTTAAATGGACCCGTACAGCGCTTTTCTAGTCTTCCGACCACTCAAAGCGCTTTAACACTACATGACATCATTCACCCACTGATGAGAGTAGCTACCATGCAAGCTGCCACTTCAGGATTATAAACCATAGGTGCAGCTACGGGAGCAATTTAGGGTTAAGTGTCTTGCTCAAGGACACATGGACATGGGCTAGCGGAGCCGGGGATCAAACCGCAGATCCTCTGCTTGAAGGACGACACTGCTCACCACTGAGCCACAGTGGCCCTGTTAGACTCCCACAAGCCCGTAGGGTTACGGGGAGGTGTGTTTTATTGAAATCCGACTTTGTAAGGGATACTTATTAAGGATTTAGTGAAACGTTATGATCGGTGCGGCAAGTTACGGTGTTTACGTACATATTTAAACTTAACGGTTACTTAAAACATTTTTTTGCTAAAAAGAGGCGCTGGGGGGCTTGGGACTAAAACATATTTTTTTTAAAGTAGTACAGTAAACATACACAAAACATAAACAACATAATGCAATACTTCAGAAGGGTGGGGTCAGAGGTCAACTACAGAACAGGGATTCTGGGATTTGCTAATGACCACTTTAGCAGGCTGCAGGCTCCACATGCTCATATTAAAGCCTGAATCTGGGTCATGTAGGGACACTCCCTACACCACCCTCCTGTGTGTGTCTGTGTGGGGTGGGGGGGGGCGGGTCATGCAACAGTCTTCACATGTTTCCCCATGTCTGTGCTGTGATGTAAACTGCATTTGGTGATGTGGTCATTGGTGCTCGGCTTACGCAGTGCTTATGCATGTGCATGTGTGTATTTGTGTGTGCATGTGTGTATTTGTGTGTGTGTGTGTGTGTGTGTGTGTGTGTGTGTGTGTGTGTGTTTGTGTGTGTGTGGCCTAACCAGTGCAGGCCAGATGGCCTCTGTAATAAATTCCCTTAGGGAAGCGTTGTTTCTATGCAGAAGAAAGTAAGTGAGAGAAAGAATAACAAACCCACTAACTCAGCATTCCATCTGCAGTAAGCTTCGTCATCCTATTATCAGATTTTGACTTAGCGATCTGAGATAAGGTGCTCTTCCATCTCCTCCTCTTGCTTCTGCCACCTCTTCCTTCATTCATCACCCCTGCATCTTTATTGATCTTTCATTTTGCCCTGACAGGCAAGTCAGACAGATGGAACACAAGGCAAAGAAGCAGATGTGCACAAAGCAGGCGTTTGCTTTTGATAACGCAAAATGGTCGCATTAGCGTCTCTGTATTTGTCTGTGCATGTGTGCGCACTCTGGCTGCTTGTGCAAGCAGGTGGGGATGTGTTTGACCTTTTTGTTTCCATGTTAAGCACCTTAAGGTGCTTTGCTCATGTATCTTAGTTCTGCAAAGCAAATTGCTCGTGAGCCAATAGACTGCAAAGGTTCGGGTTCTGCGTTGCAGGCGGTGGGGGGCATGTCGTATAATGAGGGATGAACACACCCATGTTCTCACGCACTCGCTCTCCAAATGTGGCCAAACTGGGGCTGTGTTTTCCGTCTTGTTTCACAACTGAGAGAAATAATAGTTAGAGTGCTTGCAGAGCCACAGTGTGTTATGCAAATGATGCCTGATAAGTGATTCCTTTTCCTCACTGTTATTGGTTACTGATGTAGTGTCTGGCTGGAGCACAATGATGCGAGTGTGTTTTTTAGTGCATGTTAATGTATGTGTGTATAATGTGTATCGTCTCTGTGAAATGCTTGCGAAACATATGAAAATCCCAGTTTAGTGTTCCGATAAAGGCTGTTCTTTTCAACTACAACTCCGCTGATAGCTTTGAGAAGCTCAGATGCAGCTTGTCACTGTACACAAACCATGATAAATCTCCTTTTCAAAAAGAAAAATATATCTGCATGTTGCACTGATAAGAACGAGGTTGGACGCCATGCTTTCCGTTTTATTGGATGTGCTTTTCTTATCGACATCTGTGCCAGAAACAGGAAGTTGTGGAAAAATGACTTCTTAGAAAGCTTGGTTTGTGGGCCTTTTTTTTTTTTTTAAGTAGTGGAACAGATAGGCCTGTCTGTCTGTTCATCTTAGCGTTTGAAGGCCTGAATGATTGCCCTGGTGGGCTGTGTTCAACAGAATGAGGAGCTACAGCAGAGTGGAAGGAAGAGCTCTACCAATGTATCTGCAGGGTATATTATCCGCCGATAAAAGCATAGTAAAAAAAAAAATATAATATATATATATATATGTATGGGTGATGATCTTTCGGAAGATAAGTAACATAAATTGCAGTACAAAAGTGGCAAATATATGTTTGGGGTTATTTATAAAGAGTAATGTCATTATCCTGCTCAGTAGTGTTGCAGTTCTTTATTGACAAACATCAAGGGGTCCTTGATTCTAGTTTACGTTAGTGTTTATGTTGTGTTTATGGCCTCAACAATTCAGCACTAGTGGTGAGTTTCATGGAACTAAAGCTATCAGTAAGATTGATGTTAATATGCAGTCATAAATTATGTGAAGAGACACTACAGCATGTAGCCCAAAGCAACAATCACCCACCATTATTTATTCATAATTTCAATATAGGGCCAGCATTGTAGCGTTGAATATAAATATTGTGAACTTTCGGCAGTGTCATTATCTAAGCATGAGGAGCTCAGCCTCAACATTTGGAAAACCTCAATCTGTAAGCAATCTGTTGTTTAGAAAAATCATTGAATGCTCTTGCATTAAAGCCCCCCGGAAAACATGGTTTCAACGCTTCAGAATTTGTACAAAGACATCAGAAATGTACTGCCAATTGGGTAACAATCAAATTTAAAGTTTGGTCCCAAAAAATACCAAACATAAAGTATCATTATTCAATTGTTTGACAAGCAAAACAGTCTGTGTGGGTGTGGTTTGATTAGATTTAACTGACATGGCTGGTAAACGGCAAACCAGGCTTCAGCTGTCATCACGCTTTGATTTAGATATTGCGAAATCCTGATTGGCTTATGGAAGTGCGTGTCATCACCTTTTTTCAATCAGGTCCCACCCCCTTTCAAACTAGTGATAAGAGCACAAGGCAAAGCATCATAGACAGAAAACTCTCAAGTAAACAACCAAAAGCTGTTTGAACTTAGGCTGAAAATCTTGTGTTTATGTACGATCCCATTGCTCATAGTAGGAAGATGCTTGAAAATATAGGTTCCCAGGGCCTTTTTGAACTTTGGCTGAAAAATCTGGTGTTTATGTACGATCCCATTGCTCATAGTAGGAAGATGCTTGAGAATATAGCTTCCCAGGGCCTTTAAGATGAGGTTCCCCGAATTAGAACTAAAGGGGCCTGGACCAAACCATGAAAAACAGCCACAGACTAAAAGTACGCCGACATATGTTGACCGAATATGTGTCCACATACTTTTGTCCAGGCAGTATGGCAAGGCGGTGAGTGTAAAAGATGATGCCAATCAAGTGAAACCTCACAAAGCACAGACGTATTTCAGGGGAAATGGCTTCGTCAGCCTGATGAGTTATTTGTTATTACCGGTAAGTTGATTCAAATGATATTTTCCTGAATGCTCACTGATGTGTTTGTATTTGCATATGATTTGAATATTATTTTATGGGCTTGGCTTTTGTTTTT
Source organism: Myoxocephalus aenaeus (assembly GCA_038501785.1). Lineage (NCBI taxonomy): Eukaryota > Metazoa > Chordata > Actinopteri > Perciformes > Cottidae > Myoxocephalus > Myoxocephalus aenaeus. The sequence goes on from JBAMJR010000067.1 coordinate 185,809, forward strand.
GTGTGGTAGTCCATGCGAATGTGTGTGTGTGTGTGTGTGTGTGTGTGTGTGTGTGTGTGTGTGTGTGTGTGTGTGTGTGTGTGTGTGTGTGTACGTGTAGGGGGAGTAGGTATTGACAGATGGCCTGCTCTCTGTGAAGAGCTGCTTAATCGAGAGAAAGAAAAAGAAGGAGCTGGAGGGGAGAGTTGGCACTGTCCTGAGTTGCTCTGCCTCCGTTTGATAGAAAGGTGTATTTACTTGGTCACAGTTTTTCTCTCCTGAAGTGCTCCATCACACTCTTAGTCGATGTCCACTCTCTGTTCGTACTCCTATATTCACTAAGATTACTCTCTCTCTCTCTCTCTCTCTCTCTCTCTCTCTCTCTCTCTCTCTCTCTCTCTCTCTCTCTCTCTCTCTGTTGTTGTTTCCATTCTTCATCCTCATCCCTAAATCAGACAGTGACAGGTGGCGGAGCCGCCTTCCACGCCAATGGCTCCGTGCCCTCCCCCTTTCTCCGCTCCCTGTCTTTTCCTGAGCTACGTCAAACAGACAGAGTGCCAAGGCGCGCCCCATGAGTTTCCTGCTCCGGGGTCTGATCCAATACTACTTGGCCGCTTGAGACCATGTGAATTTTTCAGGCGTCTGAATCTCTCTGGAGTGCAGGGATTTTCCTTCGGGGCTGTGGATGTAGGGCAAGGGCATCGGAGCACTCGCACACACACACACACACAGGCAACAAAGCCAGCCGGCAGATTGGGTTATCTAGAGGGAATAACATGTTTTCATATTGATTTAGTCACCAGCTTCAGAGGCCTATTTCCAATTGAAATACAACTTGATTGTGTTTGCAGTTCTGTAGGTCAGAGATTTGCAGTGTTCAGAAATAACACAATTGGAAAGTAATGGATTAAAACCTCAAATAGAATTCTACAAACCCTCTGGGCATGTTTAGAGTTGAGTTAAGAAAATAACTTCTGAGCTCAAGACTGTAATATGAACTTTATTTCTTGGTATTTCCCTATAAACAGTGAACAGAAATACTTTGTTGAAACCGTTGCAGTCTACAGTCACAGTCTGGCTTCACTACAAGAACCCTATATAGATAGAAACTAATGGTTCCTGTATGTCCTCTAATTGTATAATGGGTTTATATTTCATCAACAGAGAACAGGACTTTCACTGGCATAACACTGTGCAGTCTAGTCTCAGGTTTCGGTCTTTGACAGAAAAATAGTTTGTATTGATTGTGCTTGTCCAACTTAAGATAAGATGCCTTTTGTTCTAACCTCTTCAACCCCACAGACCTGGAGTAGCACTGCTACCGTAAACATAAAATATAGCGAAGATGCCAAGGCGCCCAAAAGTCAAAACTGTCATGTTTGAGATTAGGTAAAGAAACAACGTTAGTGCAAGACTTTTAATGTTTTCCATTAGATGTAGTGTTGCAGACAGAGTAGAGACTGAGACTCTGGATCAAGCAGATGGAAATGTGATGTTGTCAACCAGAGCAGAAAAAATAGTTCTGTATCTAACTTTGGAGTGACTTTAAGGACATTGTAAAGCAGTAGTGATATATTGTGGGTGTCTGGAATATGCTGTAATCACAACATGTAGCCGGTATTTGCCTATTTATACATCTAGCATTTATCTGGGGTCATGGTTCTTGCGACCCGGCAGATGTTGGTTCAATATTCAATAAGAATGTATTTAATTTTACCTCACTTTTGGTCTCCTTCAACACCAGAAATACATACCTGGCTGTTCAGCAGGTAAATGATTGACTACATTAGCCAGCTAGTTACTAACATTGTCTGTCCGCTCTGCTATTTGATGCTGGGAAGGTAGTTTTTTTGCAGTAAATGGCCACCTGCTACAGGGTTGATAAGAGCAGTAAGACTGGAACAAACAATGAGCTGATAGGTGCTGAAACGCTCCATGGATCCATAGGGAACTGTAACATTGGGGGATAATTGTTGGTGGGTCTTGTCACCGTGAGCGATGCCTTTCATATTACACATAGTCATTTGACCTTTTTTTTTTTTTAAAGGGGATTTAAGGGCCATATGAACAACCACAAAGTAAAAGGTTGATGTTCTTCTGAACAAAGACGGTGAATCATTTAAAAAGCTAAAATGACGTGAGACATAAATGGTGCATACCTAATCCTCATGACCACAGGGTTCAGACTTAAATCCTAAATGGGATTGCATTTCACTCTACATTTCACAACCACAGGGTATTAATTTGACTAAACCCTGAACCATATGGCAAAGTCTGTGAGTCTCATATCACTTACCAAATTAGCAGACCTTTGCTTGATAAATAGCATAAAGGTCAACAAATGATTGAGTGGGAGGAATTTGGCCATTGAATGCTCCCTTGATATGATGACTTTACTTGGGATGTTGTTCAAGGCTCATGAGAACCTTGCCATGACCTATTTTACACCTGTAAACCACCTTCAGCCCAAAGTGGCTGATAGAATCAGAGATAGAACGCGAGAGAGGACAAAGAGGGACCCGGACCAGGCTGTGCAAAGCTGCTGCTGCAAGAGCACTCGGGCTAATTGAGCCTCTGTGACCAGACGCCCTGATGGGATGTTCTTATGGTGAAACTAACAGGAGATTCAAAGTGAAGCATGTCTTGCGTACAGTCAAGTTTTAGCAAAGAATCCTCTGCATCCTACTATGGGACAGTGATACATGATTTAGTGCAGCCTTCCTGGCATTGGCACTGGTGTCCTTTCAGCTCCAGCAGAACAACAAAATAAGGACATAAGGATAATTCTGAGTTTAAACATGTTGTTTCAAGGATAAATTGCTAGTCGTCGATGTCATGGAAAGGGTCTCACATAACCTGCCGTCTCACACCTGTTTAGCTGTCATCGGACCTCTCCGTATGCAGTGCTAATCTACTCCATCGAGGTGTTTTATTAATGTGAGCTATTGTTTCCATAGGACTTCTCCAGTCTACAGTGTGATGTGTGTATCCTGGTCTTCTCAGTGACTGACAGGCGGAGTTTCCACCGCACCGCCCAGCTCCGCCTCCTCCTCAGGGAGTCCCAGCCACACACACCAATCATCCTGGTGGGCAACAAGAGCGACCTTGTCCGATCCCGTGAAATCAGCGCAGAAGGTAAGTGAAGTGTGCAAGTACGTCACACAAGAATGCAACTGTCCATTTGACGAACACAAACAAGATTGTCCAATCATAGCTGAGCAGCCATATGTGGGCATGGCAGGTCTGTCAAGCTATGGACTCCTCCTAGTGGTGAGAGAGGCCATAGGTTTGACGCGAATCTAAACAGCAGAATAATTACACAGCTTTGCCATCATAGTGTAAAAAGCTGAACTGCAGTGCTGATACTGATATTCAGTAAAAGAAAAATGCAAGAGTTGAAGAGTATGTCATAAAAAAGTATAATATTATACACTATGTATGATATTATATTAAATCGCACAATATAGTATGTCAATAAAAGACCATTAAAAATATCATAGGGTAGTATACCATGAAAAGTTCTGAAAAGGTCATATAGTTTAAAGTATGTCATAAAAAATGTCATAGTATAGCATGGCATAAGAAAGTCAGAAGAAATTTCTAATTATAACATGCCATAAAGAATTATGAAAAAGTCATAGTATGATGCAAGAATGATAAAAAAAAAAAAATTATGAAAAAGTCATAGTATATCATGGGTATTCAATTAATGTTCAACGAGGTCCAATAAGAGATAATTTCCTCATGCAAAGGTCCGGAACATCACAAGAATGTCTAACTTGCGCTATGATTTAGTGCCATAATTATTAAAGTAGCCTAGCAGTTGTATTATAGTCTGTATGTAGTCAACAACTGACTGTCAAATAAAATAAAGAAAGTTCAATTGAATAATATATTTATTGTCAGTTTTCAAATTGAACTGGATAAATTATAAATAATAATTAATTATAAATACATGTTCTTCTCTCATTTCAATTACAATTGGGTTGTAATTGAAGGGTTGTATTTAAACATGTAAAACAACATTTCAGAAAGCATTTAATTTTAGAAACATGTACATAACTGAATTCTCATCTTATAATGGGACTTTATCTGTGATTGTTGAAACCACTGGTTTCAGCTCCATTCTCCTCTCTGTTAACATCATTGTTGTTAGGATTTTGCTCATATTGGTCTCTTAGATTGTTTATTATCTGTGCCTTCATTTCAGCTGGTGGTCGTGGGTCATGTACAATTAATTCCTTTTTACCCTCTTCTCTCTGCCTTGGCTCATCTGTCTCTCTGCCCTGGTATTTTTATATCATGACATCAGTCACCATTCAAAGGACTCATGGGGGTATCTATCTTTGATAAGAAAAATACATTTCTTCTCTGTTTAAAAAAACCCAGGGATAAATGCTCAGTTGGTAAACTCCTTGTGGGAAGACAATTATATCATCTATTACTGTTTTAAAGTGGTGGAAATAAAGATTGTCTTTAAAATCTATTTACCCCCATGGCTTTTTTTATTATTGTTATGCTCTTTTACCACATTGAATCACACAGGGTGTAACCTGGAGGCTTTTTGACAATGATGCTGCAAATGTCTGCATGTTGGGTTATTATGACAGACCCAAATCACCCAGTTACCATAATAAATTAAATGACTTGTGTAATCCAAGTGTGTGAGGTAATTACAGGATATTTTAAGGTTAAACTAGATTCAGGTGACAACGTCTTAAAGACAAAGATGGGTAGAAACAAAATAATGAAAATATTGCCTGGGTGTGCACTCTGGATACAATATCTGATCCACATTTAGTAGAGGCTGTAACTGCTGCCCTTTTTAAACTGGGATGAATGATGAATACAGTTGATTATTTTGTGTTTTATGTTTGTAGTACATTATTATCATTATCATTAGTATTTTTCGGTCGATCATTGTTAAGAAATCCTAAAATCCTCCACTGTGATTTAATGTAAGAAAAGAAAAGAAAAGAAAACATGGAAAAGTCCTTGGGGATGAATAATTTTTTTAGGCATTTATAAGTGTTGTTTTAAATGCAAATTGATGAAATCCTGTAAATCTAAGCGTTGTTAAATATCATTGTGTTGAGCAGCAAGCTCTACAAACGAAAGTTACAAAGGTAACTACGGTTCTATGAATCCTGGATGACCGCCAGAGGCAGTGTTTCACACTGGATATGTTCAATATCGCGCTTGCGCAGTTCGAGTAATTAAAACAACAAAGTCACGTGTGACCTCGGGTGACCCCCAGCTGGGTATAATTTACCGCGTCATCCCGAGCTCGGTTCTGCGGAATCTTCTCGCGAAATCACGAGATTCCGAGTGACCAAGAACTCTGGCGGTCATCCACGATTCATAGAACCGTAGTTACCTTCGTAACTTTCGTTCTATTTCATCCTTACTGACCGCCAGAGGCAGTGTTTCACACTGGATGACTTATACCAACAAAGTCACGAGGAATCCCACAGGAACTACCTCATATGGCTCAAGCAGAGGAATTTGGGCCAAGAACCACACTCAGTGGGTGAGGGGTGGCAACGTTCACTCAAGTCTCTGTTGAAAGTGCTGGGTAATGACCCTAAGGCTGCAGCACATGTATCCTGCACGGGCACACTTCTCAAGGTTGCCCCTGATGTGGAGACAATCCTGGTAGAATGGCACCCTACCCCGGATGTCCGAGCACGGCCGTTCGCTCTGTATGCACAGGCCCCGGTCTCCACTATCCAGTGGGACAAGCGCTGTTTAGAAAGGGCACAGCCCTTCTTAGGTCTCTCCTAGGACAACACAACTGGCCCGACCGCCGTATGCATGCGGTGGCCTTGACCTAGGTTTCGAGGACCCGCACCGGGCACAGAAGCTCTGACTGTGCCAGCTGGATAGGCTGGTTGAGATACAAGCACACCCCTGGGGGAAAACGCTGCATTAGGCCACATTTAGGCCACATCAGGCCTGTCTTGAGTTCCACCTCAGACAGGATTCACTCACCAACAGGGTGTGTAGCTCGCCTACTCGCCTGCCGAAGTGATGGCAAGGAGGAGAAAAAAGCAATCCTTGCCGACAGACATCTCAGCCTCTGCCTCGGTTTCAAGAGGCGAACATAGGGCGTCCATTACCACGGACAAGTCCCCTGAGGAGCCTTCAGGGCGCTCGAAGGGTGCAGCCGCTGCGCCCCGTCTAAGGAGAGGGACACCAGCCTGTGGCTCAATACCCCGCCATTGTCGACCTCAGCATGCTGCCCTGAAATAGCAGCTATGTACCTCCTCAGGGTAGAGGGAGACTGGCCCTCCTCTAGGAGGGACTGCAGAAACTCTAGTACAGTAGGCACGGGGCACTGTACTGAGTCCTCGTCCTGTAGAAGGGTAGATGGCGCTCTGGCCTTCAGAATAGTCATCCTGACTGGCTCTGTGCAGCCGCTCGGCGGCCACTCGGGCCCCTAGTTGACGGCGTCTGGGATCGGAATGCTAGATCTGACCACCTAGCTGCAATAGGAGGTTTCTCCTATGAGGGAAGCGCCATGGCGTCCCGCAGCAGTCTGTGCAACAGGGGAAACCAAGTCCTGGCTGGCCATAAGGGGGCAACCAGCACTAGTCTATGGCCCCGTTGAATAACACTGAGGAGCTTTGGCAGATCAGAGGAAATGGGGGGGGGAAGCGCTACTTCTGGCGTAGCAGCAGCAAGACAGCAAGACGGCAGGACGGCGGTTGGGACTGGCGGAGCTTCTCAACGCTGATTGGCTGACGCAACTATGACTCACGCGTTTTTGTCGCTGGAGTTGGGCTATTTCAACTGGCGCGACTTCGCCCCCCGTCCTTCGCTCTGTTCGCCCCACGTCAAACAGTCTGTTCGCGCCGCCTTAAACGCGTCAGTCGCGTCGCCCGGCGGAAATGTCGTGCCGTCGCATCTGTACATTAACTTTGCATGTAATCTGGTCGCGCGACAAAATTCTGTCGCGTCCGGTGTGAACACGGCATTAGTGGGGGGGAGCGAGGACGCTCTCTTCACCAGTACAGTAGCTGTGACTCTTGGCGTCCTAGCAGTCAGCTACAGCGGGCTAGTGCTGAGCTACTGTGGAGACCAGTCCTTTGGAAACGGGTCAGACGCGGTCCGTCCAGTGAGAGGGGAGCAAGGAAACTCTCCTCCCTTAGTAGCGTAGCTGTGACTATAGTAGCTGTGCAAGTATAGTAGCTGTGGTCATTGGTGTCCTAGCAGTAAGCTACAATGGGAGCACTGTGCTGCTGTGGAGACCAGTCCTGTGGAAACAGGTCAGACACGGTCTGTCTAGTGAGAGGGGAGCACGTCTAGGAAACTCTCCTCACTAGTAGCTATAGCTAGTCTAGTAACTATGGCTAGTCCAGTAGCTGTGCTAGTTGAGTTGTCTCAGCAACTACACGCTGTCAGTACCGTCATCGCTGTTAGTATTGTTATCGACGTACTCCTATAACAGCTGCGATGTTTACCAACGTTGATGTACACGTTGTCAGTATACCGTCATTGACGTAACCTCGGTAGCGTCCCACCAGTTAGCCTGGTGGGAATTAGCGTGGTCTCAGTTAGCCCGAGTGGCAACACTACGCTACCTATAACAGCTGCAATGTTTACCGACGTCGCTCTCATTAGCGTCCCCTCAGTCAGCCTGACCGGGACGCTGCTCACTGAAAGCCGGCTGCGGCAGTAGCGATGTAGCCACGCCGAGCGGCGCGCTTCCGTTAGCGCTCCACCTAGTTAGCGGGAGAGAGAGCGCCCGTGGAATCTGCTGTTGCAGACACAATATTAGTCGATCTCACCCGGTGTTGCTTCACGGTGTGAAGATAGCCGACCTAGTGATGACCGAAGATAGGTATGCCGTCCGGTTCGATGGTCCGGACGTAGAAGCGCACCGTCTCCTCCTAGGAGGTTCTAGCTGTCGCAGCCTTTGGAGGGCGAGAGACCCGCAACTTCGACCGGAGATCACAAGGCTACAGGTGACGAGCTTTCTTCTACACAAGTTCAGCCAACGCTGATGCTAACAACTAGTTAGCCTGCGCAGCGAGAAGATGAAAGAGAACCGAGCTCGGGATGACGCGGTAAGTTATACCCGGCTGGGGGTCACCCGAGGTCACACGTGACTTTGTTGTTATAATTGCTCGAACTGCGCAAGCGCGATATTGAACATATCCAGAGTGAAACACTGCCTCTGGCGGTCAGTAAGGATGAAATAGAACCTTCATATATTTTGGCGTGCAACACTGAAGCATGGTCTTGGCAAAACAAATTCACTGAAGAAGAAACATGAGAGGCTACACCGATTGCAGTTAGTGATGCCTGAAAATCTGCTGAACAGAGATCAGACTCCAGGCAGGTTGGACCTTTTGCTGGACTTTGAGTGATTTATTTTGTAGCACCGGCAGCTCACCCTATTGCCTGAATTTCATTAATGTTTCAAATGCAAAAGGAGGAAATGCCGACGGCACAGTTTGACCTTGATTTGAACTTGCACTCACAGTTTATGGTATAACAACTCAAAACTTGTTGTCATCTTTGCAATTTATGTGTAATCCACTGTCACATAATGAAATATAAAGACAACTATTCTGCGGCTGTCGTAGACGTTACCCTATCCGTCCCTATCTAATCCTCTGGAGGGCCTCCATCTGTGTCCCTTTGGTGCTTGGCACACGGCACATCTCTGCTGGGATTATCTCCCTTTTACAGGACGCCGCTGCTCTTGCTATCTTTATGTATGTTTGTACTCGCCATACGTGCACCGCCACCTGGCCTGCATGCACACAGTGTGTGTGTGTGTGTGTGTGTGTGTGTGTGTGTGTGTGTGTGTGTGTGTGTGTGTGTGTGTGTGTGTGTGTGTTGAGTGGGGCTTCTTTTTCTGTCCTTGAGAAGAAGAAAAAACACTTTGAGTTTTTAGACCTTCAGACTGAGGATATTTTTTCACAAAGGCTGTACATCAAGTAGCATCATCTTTCCTTGCCTGTTCAGAATTCTCTAACTTCCTCCCTCAACCCCTGCTGCTGGACCCGAGAGGCTTTTATATATCGTCTCATCTGTAATCTGCAAAAAAATGCCAGTGACCTGAGGTGAACTCCTCTATGACTCCTCACGAGAAGAATCTATCCAGATGATAATTTACTGTTAGCCTTCACTTGACTCTTTTGGCATTAAAGCTTGTTTTTATATTACCACTGAGTCAGATGACCCCCTGTAATCCGAAAAAGATTGGTAGTCAACCCACTGAGAACCCCACATCTTTCACTTTTAGCTCTTTGTTTAAAAGTTACTTGACACTCTTTCGTTTGGTTTCCCCCACCAGGCTGTATGAGTGAGACCCACTGCTCTCAATAAACCCCCATATTAAACCACAGAAAAGTACCGGCATCACGAAAAAGCAGAGCTTCAAAGTAAATAAGGGGCTGGGAAGTCGTCTAGAAAGCTGAAGTCCCTGATAATATATTGGTGAAGGCTAAAGGAAAGAGCCAGAAACCTGATTAAAATGGGATGTGTGGCAGTTCGCTAACACGTTATCCAAAAGAATACCACATGACTGATGCTTCACGAAGTGACACATGGTCAAAAAAATTACTCAAAGCAGCTTTAATGTGATTTGCCGAAACTACAATAAGTTTAGGTTGTTAATGTTATTAATAATGCTGTTTAGGGCTGTTGGTTGAGAATCAAACTACATTAAATAAATCGATGGTAACCCTTAAAACTTAATCATAACTGTCTTCTATTTAGTGTATTTCAACAAAAAGCCATGTTTGGGGATGTTTTTTGTTGTACTTATATAATATCTGAATTTGTATTGTCTTTACTGTTTTAACCTTTTGGTATCTTGTTCTAATCCTACATGGAGTCTCTGGGGATTGTTGGGGATTAACTTCTTGCATATAATGGTGAGGGATGAGAACATAAGAATAGAAAAGTGTGTGTGTGTGTGTGTGTGCATGTGTGTGCGTGTGTGTGCGTGTGTGTGCGTGTGTGTGTTGTGTGTTGTGTGTGTATTGCCTGGACGTGTAGAAACCACAGCCCGGGGGTCAATTCTTGTTTGCTTTGCTTTACTGTGCAAGTTAAACAGAGGCAGCAAGTGTAAAGATTTGTGCGCATCGATGCCTGCACATCGCTGTCGACTCACGTTCGGTCGCAGCTTTGGGGTATTCTTAAATGACACGAGTGGAAGAAGGAGGGAGGTAAGGAAGGACGGAGGGAGGCGAAGAATAAGTAATGAGAGGATGCCTATACTCAGCATATTCTCTCTTTATAAAAATAAATAAAAACCCAGAGGCAGCGATGTGGTCAGCGATATGGAAATGCCCCATCCCTGCTCCTAGAGTGCCTGACAAGGATGTTCTTATGTCCTCTGGACAGGTCACATGTCCTCTTTCTGATATGTGAGCCTGCCGCCTGCCCGGCTAACTAACATACTAAATAAGACTATTTATGGCATATAGTGACACTTTTATTCTGCTATCTCTCAACTACCCCCGCTGCTCCATATATCTCTCCAGCCTTAATACACACAGTGTCACACTGGCACCGTACTTATCATTTGTTCATTTGCTCAATATGGCCGCGGTGTGGCCCTGCGCCTCAGGGCTTTGATTAATATGCACTCTGGCTCCGTTTGCTGAGTCAACATTCTTTCTGTCTCTCTCTCTCTCTCTCTCTCTCTCTCTCTCTCTCTCTCTCTCTCCTCTGCCGGTCTGTCTCTCTCTGTCTCTCTCCTCTCCTTCTTCTGCTTGTTCATCTGCCATCTTGCCTGTCCTCCCCTTTCACTGTCTCCTTCGGCTGTCTTTGTGACTCACATGTTTCCTCCTAGTTGTCCTCGCCTCCTCTCCTCTCCTCACCTCATTTCCTCTTGTTTCCTTTCTTCAGTGCTGCTCAACTTTATTGGCCCACTAGGGGGGGCATTTCCTCATTTACTCTCCCCTTCTCCTCTCTTCTCTACACTTGCTGTTTACACTTTTTTCTCCTCCTCATTTCACCTCTTCTGGCCTCCTTGTTTCCTTTCCTCGTGTCCTCACGTCTCCTCTCCTTTTTTCATCTCCCCTCTGCTCTCTTTTGTTGTTCTCGTGTTTCCTCTCCTTTGCTCTCCTCATCGTTCCTCTCTTCCCTTAGTTTTTCTCTCTCTTTCCCAATTTAATTTCCCAAACATTCTTTTAACAAGTTATAAAGATCTAGTTCAATTCAATCATCTGTCGTAGGTATTAAGATAAGCCCTGTTGACCTGGTTTGGGATTTGTCTTTTTCCTCTGTTTTACCTCACCCTCTATTAGGTGACATTGCTCTGGGTCGACAGCTGCTGTGCAGGCTGGATTATTACACCCAGATCAAATCCAGTTCTCTTTATTTGTGTAGTACCTGTGCAAACCTGCCACATTAAGTAAATGTTCATGCCGTTTAAATGTCACATTGCTTTTGCTATAGTTCAGAAAACTAACAAGGGTTTCACTATGGGGCATGCGTTTTCAGTAAATCATCTTCAGGTATACAGCTTGAACTGCTTACTTTTTTCTTCTGTCGCTGGAGTGGGCTTGGTCCCACTTATATCGCCATGACAACTGAGCAAACTATCGACTGATGAAGATCATGCAACTGAAAGAAAAAAAGGCCCTTGTGTAAAGATTCTCCACCAGAATATGTTGTTGTTTTATAACCTGGGTGTTTCTAGCATATTTTTGGGTGAAACATAAAATATGTGGGTGGCGGCGACATCTTCCTGCAGTCATTTTGAGTTTTATACAGTTATTTTGAAGAGATGTAATAAAACTTAAAAGCATTTTTTTTCTGGACACAGCTGCTCAAGAGCACTCGTATCCTGGCTCTGGCAGAGGAGAGCAGAGGCAATAAAAAAAAAATCTGAAATATAGTTGAATTTTTTTTTTTTATTGGAGCTGACAGTGGAGCCCATTTGCTGCAGAATGATCTGTATCTGTCAGCTTTCCTTATCATCCGGCCGTGTTTGACCAGGGACAAACAGGAGTTTTTTTGATGAGATACTGAGCCGTGTCAACAACACGTTTAGTCACCTTTCTTTATCCAGAGGAGTCACATTGAGATAAAAAAAACGTTGTTGTTTTTCTTTTTACATTTGAGCGCCAGCAAAGAGATTTGAAAAGTAGATGCACATGTAACCATTTACAGCATTTTGTATCTCTGCTGCCGGTTCTAGGTTTAACCATTTCTTGCTTTGAGACTTTTACTTTTTTTTTTAATTACATTTAATTGTTGTATGAACTGCACATTGAGCAGTGCTCTTTGCTGAAGGACCTTTAAACTACACTGGTCATTGTCAGGAAACATGACATCTGGATGAAAATCAATTGAAAAACAAACCTCCTCTTGACTAATTAGCATATTTGTGAAATATTTGTGAAAAATCCAGATTTAAATTTACGGTATATGGTTATTTGCTTTATACAAAGCTTTTAACCATATCACCCTTTCTTCATTAGTGGACGCAGTTTGCTTGGTTTTCATGGAGGTTGATATTGTTACATGCAAGCTCAGTAACTGGTAGGGACTTTTCTCAACCTTGAAATTGACAAAAACAATCAAAATTCATGGTTTATTTACGAGCTTCTTGTTGCTTTCAATTGTATCTCACGGTCCTTTTCAGTGGATGGAGGTCGGGGGGGGAAAGCTACCAAGTGGACCTTGAGTTATGATTATTTTGTCAAACTATGATGGCTGGGGATTGTGTTTTTTTTTTTTAAGTACGATGCCAGTATTCTTAAAGTGATAGCGGTACCATGTGTGTCCCACTGGCTAGCTAATTGCTGCTGATAACCCATGCTCCCAACCCACGGTTAACAGTTAACACTGTTAGCTGTTATAGTCGCCACCAGTTCACAAACCTGCGCAGGCTGGCAATACGGGTTGTAGCAGTGGATCAATCACATGTAACGTTAAATCCTGGATCTGGGATCAATAAAAAGGATCAATTGCATGTCTCGTTTGACTGGAAAGGTTTGGATACTACTTGTTACTGGATTGATTCAGTTGATACCTTAAAAAGGTATCCAATATGGTTCCCCAGCCCTACAAACTACTATTTACAGGGTCAAGAATGGACTTTCATGCCCATCTTATGTGATACCAATCATACAGTGTGCAAATGATAATAAGCATATTGTTTAAAAAAAATGCTTATTAAAATCCCCCCAAAAACTATTTTCGCTTTTATGACTATTTATCTTTCAAAAGCCCACAATACAGAGAGGAGTGCCTCTTCCCCACAGGGTGAGATGCTGTAAATTGGCTCCATTTGTCTCAATTTGATGCAGAAGAAGTTTCACATTAACACTTGAGACTCTAATAGAGTCTCTTATACATCGCTGAGTGAGCTGCCGATGCAGAGGTACTATCTTGTGGTGAGCCACATCACACAGCAGCTGCTGGTTTCATGATCCAATATCTTAAAATGTCGGCCTCTAATTGCCATTTGCAGCTGTCAGTGTGTGAAGCATCAATTATATAAAACGTGCACCTTACTGACGTCTTCCTCTCCGTCTCACCAGAGGCCCAGTCCAGCAGCATGATGTTCGACTGCCTCTACATGGAGCTCTCCGCCTCCCTGGACCATGGTACCAACGAGCTGTTGGAGGCCGCAGTTCGGACGGCAAGGGGCGACTGCGTGGGCGCCGGTTGGACCGACGGCGAGCCCGGGGCAGGCCGCAGGGAGAGTCTGACCAGCCGGGCCAAGCGATTCCTGTCGGGGTTGGTACCGCGCTCGTACGGTCGAGACCGGGATCGGGATCGGGGCCGCTACAGGGAGATGAGCCGCCACCGGGGCAGCAAGATCCTCCGCCAGAAATCCCGCTCCTGCCACGACCTCAGTGCACTGTGATACAAACACACACACATGCATACACACAGGCAAAGAGACACACTCACACACTTACATGAAGGACATGGGGCGGAGGTGTAAAAGGGGGCGAGGGAGAAGAGGGTAAATCGGAAGATGGTAGGGATTTGCAGATGACTAGATGTAGCGACAAAGAAGGAGATGGAGGAGACTCATATGAGTGGGGGAAATTAGAGGGGCGGATGGACGGAAACTTAGCAGTGGCGGGTAAACGTCGGGGAAGGAGAAGGGGGCGAGAAAGTGGGAGAAAAAGTTGAATAAACAGAGCCCCGAACCTTTGTGTTTATTTATGCCTCCAGCTCGGGTGAATCAGCGAGCGCTCATCACCTGATGAGAGCAGGAGAGAGAACATCAAGGTGCTGATTGAATGCTTACTGTGACAAAGCGGGAGGGTGGATGAGGAAGGGGTGGGGGCACAAATAAACACACATCCAAGTAGCATGCACTGATTATGTAGAGACTGATAGCAATCTAATGTGTACCTATTGTGAACCCTGTTCTATAGCATGCCGAGTAGACGATGTAAGACGTGACCCTGTAGGTTTACAGTTACATGATACTGGGTTGACTGTACCTCAGTGGCCAATAGCTAATGCACAATCCAGCTAGTGTCTCTAGCAACGCCATCTCAAAGGCAAGACCCTTTATTTATAAAAAAAAGAAGAAGAAAAAATGCACATTTGCGCGTTTCTTTTGGGGGGCGGGGCGCACAATCTTCACACTGCATCCACCGTTTGTGTCCCGTACCAATTTTGTAGTGTTTGATGATGCCTCCAATGGCATATGTTCATCTGTGATTATTTTATTTTTATACAAGGCTATAACACATCAGCGCCCAAGCCATATTTCCGCTGAATGCGTCGTGAGCGCTCAGCACAAAGAACCCTTTACCGAAGTATGTGGAGCGAAAGAAAAAAGGTCAAAGTGGCTCTGAGGAATAAGACGTAAGCAGGGATTGACCGGACTGAACTTTTCCTTCAACAGAAGCTGAGTCACAGAACACCGGGGTGTTTTTGAGGACAAACAAGAGAAAACCTAATCTACCTGTGGCTGTTTGATGTGTTTCTTTTTTTCTCTTTTTACCTACTGGCATTATTACGTGTTGAAACGGAAATTCTGTGGGGGCTGGCCACACAAGTGACCCAAAAGAGAACGTTCTGGAAACGTTGTTTGGATATCTCGTCAAGCTCGAGGCAGCGTCACTGATACATGCTCACTCGTTTGTCACAGTCTACTAAGCACACTTGTCTTTCCACTGAGAATAAATTAAGTTTTGTTTGACATCCTGAATGAGTGTCTTGTCTTTTATATATTTATATATAACAATGTTATGAACTCAATGTCTCATTACAGCCGTTACCAGGTTGAGGGATGGCATGACGGGTCATCAGATGACTCACAGGTCCTCGAGACAGACTGTGACACAGTCTCTCGGGACAGTTGGTCCATTTAGAACTGAGCGACAAAAAGATGCAATGTCAGCACTCTGTGGCTGGAACATAATCTCAGGTTGAAAATAGATTGCATCATGGAAGAACAGGAACCAAGACATAACAATATGAACTGTCCTTACTTCAAGATATATACAGAAGACATGCCTTCCTTTTTTTTTTTATCCGTCAAGTTGACTGCTTAAAGGTGAAAATGTAAAAAAAAAACAGCAGATTCTTTCCCCATGGTCCTCTATGGCAGCGATTCCCAACAGACCCTTAAAAATGAACTGACAAAAATAGGAAATAAATCTGGTATACATGGCTGTCGCAGGACTGTAATAATTTAATTCGGCCTGAAGACTACACCATTTACTGATTAGTATAAACCATTTATCAACTGTTTATCCATTGCCACTATCTATTTAGACCATGCTCCCATAACTCATGGCTAACTGTAAATATTTGTCCGTATTTCAAGCATATACTATATTATATTATATATATACTTTAAACTCACTGTTTCAACTTATCTGCTCATATGCCAACAATAGGTTTCCCACTCAACCTCAACGTGGTGTTCAGGTGTGTCAGCTGACTCAGTATTTGCATACTGAGGGTGGGGGGAGGCGGCATAGGAGACTGTCCGAAGCTACAAATGTAGCAGTTACCTGACATATTTCCAAAAGCAAAGTAAGTTACACCAGTTAGCTTTGCATAGATGTTTTCTGGATCGACAGTTGTTCACTTTAAGTCAAGGTGGTGTATAATATGTAAGCAATGCATACCACAGATATTGATCTTGTAGGGATTGGGCTAATCCTTTTTGTATTACACAACGTTCTGCTCCTCCCTAGTTTTAGCAGGTGTTTCAGAAGCGCCTCAGGCTGAGAAGCAGGAGCATGGTTCCCTGCAGTCAATCACATGTGATCACGTCAGAGAGCTTCTGATGCTGGTACAGTAACTATCTGAAGTGGACAAATGGGAGGACTCCTGAGAGGAAGGCAGACTGGCAGAGGCTGAGGGGTTGAGGAGAGAGAGAGAGAGAGAGCGCGGGCGAGAAAGAGACGGGGTTGGAGAAATGCTTTGAGGAGCAATGGTTGCTTGGAGACTGTTGTCAAGGAGACGATGAGTCCTGGAGTCCTTTGGCATCTCAAATGTCCTACATTTATGTTGAGTTTCAACATAAATTGAATGTTTATATGATAAGACTATGATAAGGTGATACTTCAGACAGGCTGGGTTTTTATACAATACGTCTGGCGGGACAGAAGATGACACATGAAGGATTGTGTCACCCTTAAACAGATCAGATAACTGTCAGATAATAGCACACATTTGACAGCTGCACAGAAAGCCTGCCAGAAACGGAGATGGAAACGAGGACAATATGATACAATTTATTTTTGTGACACCCTATCAGTCTCTCAAATCGTGACAAGACACCCTCCCTCTCCCTCTTGTCTCTCGGTAGCTGACTCATTCTGTCTGCATTTACTGGGATCCTTCGGGTAAAAGAATACTTTCCCAAGAGCTGGGAAGACAGAGGGAGCTCAAAAAGCCGACAAAACTAACACCGATTGTGTGCCAGTGAAAGGCTGTCCAACTTACTGCTCACTTTGCAGCGGAGAATTTTGCACATTTTTTCACTGTGCATAGCTAATGAGATGCAAATTTAGGAGGTAATAGTGTATCTGGGGGGATAGGGAGGAGGATGCAGTGAAAGCCAGACATTAGGTGGCATTAAAGGCTGCATTGCTGAACCCCCAGGGGACGCCGTGTGATTTGTCTTCAAGGGCCGATGGTCTCATTGGACCCCAGAGGTCATTGTTTCTCTGCTTTGTCTCCGGAGCGCTGCAGATTATACATGCAGAGCTATAATAACCAAACAACAAAAGGGAGCGGGAGTGAGGGAACGATGAGGCCAAGTGGTTGTAATAGCAGGTTGACGACGAGGGCACAAATTAACCTCATCATGGGCTGCTGAAGGCTTCATGCAGTGCTCTCCGCGTCTCCGCTAAGGCGAGAGTAAACCGCGACTTATAACTGGATGCCGTCACGAGACGAGTATTGGTCTCGACATCGGCTCTCATGGACGTGGCGGGGGAACACGTTGGATACATGTGCATCAAGTAGAACTTCCTGTCTCAGCGTCCTCCGAAACAATGATAACACATGACTGCGCTTCTCAAACGCTATTAAAAGGATAGTTGGACCATTTGGGGAAAACATGTCTTTCTTGCAGAGCAATTTGATACCAATGACACGTTTGTGTGTTAAATATGAAGATGGAGGTCGAAGATGTTAACTTAGTTGAGCATAAACACTCAAAGTGGGGGGAAACAGCAAGCCTGGCTCTGTACAATGGACTTTTTTTTATAAATAAATACAATTCTATTAAAGAGCACCTCTTAAGCGCAATAATTAACAGGTTGTATCTTGTTTCTTCAATCTATTCATAAGCTGAAGGGTGAAAAAGGAGATCTGGTTTTACCTGGTTTTTTTTGCAGGACTTTCTTAGCAGGGAACAGTGATTGCTCTCGCTATCTACCATATAGTGCTCTACATTTACTGTCTGCCGTCAAGTTTGGGGGCCTGAATTCTGATATGAAAGTTGTGCACTATATGGTGTACACAAAAAAAAGTGTCCTTGGCATTTACACTACTTTCCGCTAACAATCCCACAATGCAACATGTCACATTTTACAGATGTAAAATAACAATGATGCATAAGTGTCTGATATCTCAGTTTACATGTAAACCTTTGAGTGTCTATTACCCAACATGAGTTTATGTGATTAAAGCTCAAAGGACCCTCGAATGAAACACATCTGGCCGATGCCAGCAGAACAGAACCGGGTGAACCCGGACGGACATGTTTGAGTCATACATCAACAATTTACATTGTGATGATGTGTGTGAGAGAAAAAAAAAACAACTGGTGATAAACGGTGTATCAGAAATCTGATTGTGACCTTAAAGAAGCATCACGTGCATGAGAAGAGTCACTGATGAGCGATAAATAATTAAAGCTCTAATTACATTACCTCATATTGACTTGATTGTTTGCTAATGGTGATGCTTATTAATGCGTTAATAAGCATGTGATTTGAATCCATCGTCGACACTTACACTTACTTATTCTGCAAAAAAGGGAACGGGGAAGAAGAAACATTAGGATTCATCCCAAGGAGACAGTATGCACCATCACCAGGACACTTTGAAGTGGAGTTTCTAAAGGTAATCAGTTTTACTGGCTTTGATCCCTGCAAACCATCTTTTATTCAGCTTAACCTAGTGAGATGTGGGCATATCTCAAAAGCTCACTACCTGAAAATAAAATAAAAATCTATCCTGATAGTAAAAGTTGAAACTGTTGAATCTTTTCCAGTAACTACCTTGCTTTTCAGAGACTTCCTCCTTAGCTGTTTATATACTTAATTCCATCCTATGTTCTGAGACGGTACCTTGGTTATATGTATTGCACTATAATATATGGAAACATTTTTCTAATATTTCTTTCCACTTAACCTACATACCTATGTGGAGAGATGTTTTTAACTATTACCAACATCCGATAATAAAATCCACAACATAACAACTGAATACAACCTGGAGCCTTAAAGGGACCATACAGTTGAATCAGCACATTGTCGACATTATTAAAAAGTAGTACTGTGTTGGATTGAATGTCTATTTGTTAAAATGGGTTTGAATAATGTAACGAATTTAAAATAAAAAGCACTTCAATTGGACCACAGGTGGTTTTCTATAATGTGTCTGTGAGTATGCATGCCGTCTGTGTGATCACGTCACACTGTGAATAAATTCGACTATTTATTACCCAGGGGTACGTTGGGCTTTGTTGTTGTACGCACACTGACAACACGTGCCGTCCTGCAGTGCGGCTTCTCCTCCGCTGAGAAGCATCTGCCAACATGAAGGCCTTTTCCTTTCGTCAAATCAATATGTAATCAATGTTACTCTCTGTGACTAAGCTAATGCGTCTCCAACAGGCCGACCACCAAAGGAGCTCGCCGCTGTGGCAGCCTGGATTTAGTTTGAGTTGAGTAACTATGAGGAAGCACAACGTTCAGAGGAACAGAAGAGTCACGCTGCACTTCAGGGCGATATATTTCCCCCACATGTTTTGTATTAACATGGACTAAAACCACTTTTACAAATATAACATATCAATGGCCGAAAAGCAAAACTTCCTATCTGACAAATTCACTTTTTTGAGAATACAAAAAAACTTGTTTTCTTGCAGAATGCTATTTGTTGAGGATACCCAATATAATACAAAATACAAAAAATAAAAAAATTAAAATACACAAAGTGCAGATAGGAGGTTTTGCACTTTGGCCATCGATATGCATGCTGTCAAGCATATCGTTTAATCTCTGGTATTGTCGTTAATATTTAAGCAATAAGGTACGAGAGGCAGCACTGAGAGGCAGCACTGTATGAAATAATGTACTGTTCAAGGGAGTTGTTAGGCCTGACGCGCAGCGGAGGGCTGGCAAACCCTTGAACTGTACATTATTGTAGACACAGTACTGCCTCGAGTACCTTATTGCTTTTATAATACGGTTACCAGCGACTTTATAAATAGTAATAGTAAGCTGCCTTTCAGCACAAAATAGTTGTAGCCGGCAAAACGTTGTGTATCGCATTTCAGCGACAGAGAAAATAGTCCCGCATGTGTAAATTGCGCGACCGTTAGTTGTCATTTCAAGCTTGACAGTTACCAAACATGTTTGGTGTAAACTTTGATATTTTGGGGGGAATGACTTTTGATGAGAATGTCAGCGGTGAATAATGCATCTGTGGTCCCTGTTCCTGCTGTACAGTCAAACGTTGATACGGCTCACAATCAGGAGAGCAGAGCAGATAACGCTCTGAGAGCAGATAACGCTCTGAGAGCAGACTAGTTAGTATTATAATCTGCAATATCAACGGGAAAAGACTGACTTCAGATTCACACAGTTGAGCTGGTGTTGTTTTACTCATTTAAAGTTTGGCAAACTAGGCAGACGGCATAAATATTACACTAGCACCCCCTAGTGGCCACACTGCTCCTTACATGCAATAGTACAGCGGATACACATTCTGAAGGATTGTGCTACAGATTTTCAATTTATTGTATTTTCTATAATAAATCGGAGACTTGCGTTGAAATAACATCACAAACAATTTGATCAATATAATTGAAAATATATTGGAAGGAGAAAAAAAAAAAACATTTAGTCTTGAACAAATTACTTGCAATTACATGTAATTGCACGCAGGGCGACATGACGCGTTGTTCTTGTGTCACGTGACCAAACTGCCGTTCTGACTCGGAGTGAAGCAGAAAAAGCCCGTTAAACCAAATTTAGAGACCTTGTTCTTGGTTTCAAAATGTCAGTTTGTTTGTTTATTGACTCATAATTCTGAGACAATAAAGTCGAAATTATGAGATCAAAAGTGCGCTTCTCACTGAAGCGCACTTTTGATCTCATAATTTCGACTTTATCGCTGGCTTTTATCCTTCCTGTTATCTGCGCTGTCTTCACAGGTCTCTTCATCCCCTCGCCGGTCTAACCAGGCAAACGATATTCAAGCGTAACTGTTGACGTTTTAACTCAACAAATAATAGCATTGCTATTAATGTAGCTGTTGCATGTGTTTCTCGTGTTTCAGGCACGAGTGTGCAAATCATTTAGTTTTTACCCAGGCTGATCAGTGTTATTTGACCCTCACAACTCTACACGCTCACACAACCATTAACCAGGTACAAAAGGAGGTCACTGACCGAAATTCAGCTTACAGAATATGTCCCTGGTGTTGTTGCTTTATTCTAAAATGAATGCTGATTCACATGGATGTAAAATTGCAGACAAAGGATCACAAGCAACACACAAAATGTGGGGCTCCTTGTGCCATTTTCTCTGTTTCTTTAGCACAGTAAATCCCCCAAATATCAAAGACAAGTTAGTACTTGTTGTAGAAGTAACACGACTTTGACTTCAGTACTTTCTGTCTTCCCAAAACCACCCATTCAGCAATGTATTTGAAAATTTCAAGAGACCGTAATGATAAAATACAAATTCTGCTTGCGCCTTTCAATCACCTGGATTAGTTCTATCCCAACAAAATTTCACAGCAAGGTGTGTGGAAAATTCCCAGAGGCAGAAAACTGCAATTCTTAAAATTCAGCAATTTTTTCCTCATAGCATTTACATGTGTAAGTGAACAAAATCTAAAACGTAAATTAAAACCACTCTTGACACAGAATCACCCATATACTATTTTATGTTAATTTCTGTGCTATTTATTTGCTATGGCTATTTATGTTAAGCAACTCCTCTTCACTTGTTAAAATGATTTACAGCAGAGATTTAAAAAAGTAAAATGATGTAATGAAATAATGGTATTCCAAAACTAACGAGGATCCATGCTCTTTATGAGGAGGTAGAAAAATAGCACACAAATAATTTTTTTCTTCTTCTTTATATTCAATTACATATTTTGTATCCAATTACATAGCAAAAACATGATATAAATATTTCTTTTTTTATGCAATAATGTCACTAAAGAGCTTCCGCTTCTTGGACTCGCTGGTCTGGATTTCCTGCCAGTGGCCTCTTCTGTGGATGAAGTGGTAGAGGGCAAACTTGGCCCACACATGGCGAGCAAACTGATCTGACCTCAGCTGGCTTTCACTCAGCACTGGAAGGGGACATGGGAATATAAGTCATTGACAAGGAACAATGTGTAAAACAGATATAAAAAATGTATTAAAAAAAACCACTCCTTTAAGTCAGTATTACCTAGTTCCTGAGCGATGCTTTGCCTGTGACTGACTGAAGCGCCGTTCCATATGGCTTCCAGCACCCGACTACCCAACCTGGAGCAAGCCATGGCAACATACTGGCCCTGGGAGGACAAATGAGAAACAATCAAGAACGAGTGACGATCTGCGCTGATAATGTCTGAAAAGTCAACGGAAATGTTTATTTCTTTACACTTTGACCCCAAGAGGTCAGATACATATGAATCCACAGTCTTGATCATAGCAGAAAGATAATCTGGTGTAGATCAATGGCAGCAACAATACTAAAGGTAGGCCGTGGCATAACACCACCACCCCCAAACTGTTGATACAAGGCAGGATGGATCCCGGCTTTAATGGTGATAATGTCACATTCAGTCATCTACCATCTAAGCTGATCTGCTTCAGGGTTCGACGTGTTGTACGTTCAGAGGTGCTCTTTCGCATACCTCGGTAGTAACTCATGGTTATTTGAGCTACCGTTGTCTTTCTTTTAGAAACTTTTACAGAGGAGCATTAGGAAGCAGCCTAACTGGAAACATTACAAACTGGCATTGGATGTGCACAGGAGGGATCTACAGCGGGTGATTACACCCGCCAAGAAATCATTGGTACCTGTCTACAGAGCATCAGTGATATTGATGACAAGAGGTGCCTGGGAAGAGCCTAAAGGACAAAACCGGCCCCAGCCACAGACCGTTCACCCTGCTGCAGAAGCATGACCATCAAGGCAACAGCGAAAAGTTCAAATTCTCCTCTCGCTACATCACTAACCAGCCTCCTATTCTAAGATATTATCATGATGTCCAGCAGTCCTACCTCCAGTCTCTTGAGGATCTTGCCCCGCCCCTTGTCGCTAGATGTGGTGATGAGGGCCTGGAGGACGTGGCTGCCCGAGGGGTCAGAAGCCAGCGTCAGGAGGTCAGCGGGGGTCAGAGTGCGCAGGCTGCTGAGGAGGAGCGAGCGCTCCTTGAACTTGGCAAGCGCCTGGACCAGCCGGGAACCGTGGTAACACATGGAGGTCAGCGGTACCTAGAAAGGAAGAACAATGAGAGCTGCAACTCCCCGCATCTGCAACATCTATTCAATATCATACGCTGCAAGGGAGCGTTCCAGTTATCAGAGAGCCGTTGTTTTGGTGCAGCTTTGCACTAAATATGAAACCGAAATATCAAGACTTTACCTCCGTCTGTATGTTGCCCTCCGCGGTGTCAGAGTGGTAATACACCTCGTAGGTGAGAAGGGACATGAAGAGAGGGAGGCAGCTGACGTGTCGGGAGCCGGGCTCGGCGCAGTGGAACGCCTGGGAGGCAACAAATCAACAAGCTTTTCATCACTCACAAATCAAAACCATAAGTGGCTGTATCGTGTCGTTATGCACTTTATGATTTCAGTCATGAAGCGGCAGATAAATAAAACAAGGGAACTGTCAGATTGATTTAGGAATCTAGTCTCAATTGCAGACAACCTCTGGTGCTTACACGGAGGAGGCACTGGATCAGGTCTTCCTGTTTCTCTTCGCTTTCTGCACAGCTCTCGGCCAGTTGGACAATCACACCCATGTGACCCGCGGCCAGGATGGGCTCAATACCTTGGATCAGCTCGTCAAACAACCCTAGGAACTGCGGAGAAAGAGAAAGAGAGAGAAAATCAGCCTTGCGTTTAAAAAAGAAATCCTGACTTTAATCCGGCACCGTGTGACACAATGGAGACATAAAGACCAACCATTTTGTATTTGGCCGTGGCTGCTGTCAGCCTCTGTACGGGGAAGTTGGCGATGGAATGGAGGGCTAAGTCCACCAGCTGACCCTTGAGGTGGTTCTTGTAGAGGTCCCGCAGGAGCGACTTGTGGGACAGCTGTATGATTATCTCAACGAGGTGACTGGAGGCCGGGTCCTTGAGAAAGACCAGAAGCGGACTGATAGGGGGCAGAAACAAAAACAAACAACAGTTACAGGACACGTCATGGCGAGTCATTCCAGGACAACAAAGGGAGGGGAAACACTGCAAGAGTCGCCTCGTACCTCACTCCCGGAGCGGCGCTGCGACTTGTCAGGTACTCCGTGGCGCGCTTGAGGAGCTGCTTGCAGAGTATTGGCCGCTTTCTGTGGCACACAGTCAACATTGTCTGGAACACTGCACTGGCAACAGCATCCGTCACACTTACTAGAGGAAAGAGACACAAAAGGGAGAGGGGAACATTTTAAAAAGGTGCCCTCCTCTAATGAATTTCCTTCCCTAGCTAAACCGATATACCCGCCAGGCTGATGCTGGAATCCTGCTCACAGTTCTTGAGCAGTTTTTTTTAAATTTATTTTACATTTACATTATATTTGTTCATTTTAAGTTCTCACATTTGTAAACTCTCAAATATCATCATAACAAAATTGTGTGGAAATGACAAACACTATTGTGTATTCTAGAATGTCTGAATAATAAAATAAAAAATATATATCCACACACACACGATGCAATTCTTCTCTCTGGACCATCGTGAGACCGATGGTTTAAATAATGAACCAGCTGGATAATATAATCAGGGCTAATGGCAAGTGAAGTCACAGTATAGTTAAGGTGCTGAGTGAGCTCACATGTATAATGATTGTATCGAACACATTTACTTCAGAGTGACATGG
The DNA here is from genome assembly GCA_038501785.1 of Myoxocephalus aenaeus. Lineage (NCBI taxonomy): Eukaryota > Metazoa > Chordata > Actinopteri > Perciformes > Cottidae > Myoxocephalus > Myoxocephalus aenaeus. The sequence continues at coordinate 210,532 of JBAMJR010000067.1, forward strand.
TGTTGTGGTGAAGGCACGCGTAACAGACAGGCAGCATGCGTCCATACTGATCGAGTACGCGGTGCGCAGGTTGTCGGCATGCGATTCCAACACAGGGAACGTTTGCGAGCTTGTTTGCCGTCTTCTTCAACATAGTGGAATGTTTGAACAGATGATACTTTCTAAGCAGATAGAAGCAGGGCTTCCTGTAGCTTTTATCACGAAGAAAGAGCAGAAAACTCTTGTTTCCAAAGTTATACGACGGCTCTCATTCCCCCTCCTACCAGCACACCATCTTTCATTAGAACAGAACAGTGCCGGCCTCCGTCACTTCAAAAAGGCATACTAGAAGAGATGCATCTCATGTGGTCTTTCCTCTGCTGTTTTACAGAAACTCTGTGTTCCGCGTTATAGTGGTGAATAAAACAGGGTTTCCTTTTGTCCCTGTGCAGGAGCACTCTGTTAACAGCCACTTAGGTTTCTCTGCTGCCCGTGCTCTTGCCCCGAGGATGTTTATTGACTATTTTGTTTTGATATTAAAATGCCAAGGTTGGATTTATTGTTTGAATTCTAAGCAAAATTCAGACCGTGATCTAAAAAATCTGCCCTCGAGTGCAGCGCTCCCTCCCCCTTTGACTTTAAGAGTCCTCGCTGGCATTTAACAGGCTTAAATGTTTTTTTCTGATTCCAAGAAGAAGAAAATGGCACGGCTGCCAGCGGAATAGAAGAAGAGAAGCGACACTTCAACTGACAGTGTTGAACTGGGGATGTCTGCCAGATTTTTTTTAAATATATTCCCTGTACAAAGATCACGCCTATATATACTACACATTAAAAATGTTTAATGCACACAAACAGCAGAACTAGAATTATTTGTGTATGTTTCTTTAAAATATTCAAAGTCATAAATAAACTATTTAAAAACCCATAAAAAGTGTATAAACAGCAGCAGCCTGTTTACACCTTGCCTAATTCCAGATAACAAAATATAATACGTGAACAGAAATAGATAGTGTGCAATTTTCCCTCCACGACGAAGTGGACCAGTTAACATACACCTTTTAACTTAAACACATGCCACTTTAACATACACTTACATTAACGTTATCTGTTTATCTGAGCACTTTATCTTATACTTGATTTAATATCATTGCACTGTTGTCGTTGATTGTTGTTCGTCTAACGTCTCATGTCTAATGTATGCACCTTCAGCCTAGAAAAAATCCTTGTTTGTTTAAAAAAAAAAAATTCTGGCAAATAAACGGTTTCTGATTCTGATGCCTTTTTCATTCTGGCAACAACTAGGATGAGGATTCATGTTGGGTTCGATGAAAGACGACTCACGATTAACGTTGTCCAGCAAGGTGTCCGTAAGGCTTTTCAGCTCGTACCAAAACGACGCAGGAATCTCAAAGTCTGTCAGCTGAGGGACAATGTTGCGTCCCTTTGCACCTGGAAAAAAGAAGAACAACAAGACGACGTGAATGCAAGCAACAAGCCTCTCTCTCTCTTTGTGTGTGTGTGTGTGTGTGTGTGTGTGTGTCTCTCTCTCTCCCACTGGGCCAGCCTCTCAAAGAACCAGCACTGACTAAGCAAACAGATCAAAAGCTTGATTTTCTTCCTATTTTTCTTGTAAAAAAAGAAAAGAAAAAAGAAGCAGCTGACTGCTGAGGTGACTACACTAAAAAGGACAAAATCACTTGTTTTCGAAGGTGACGAGTCGTGCGGAAGGTCGCCTCGGGCCTTTGCAGGGTCACTGACATTCAACAGCAGCGTTATTAGGCCAGGGGCTTTCACACTCTGCCCCTCAGAATTCAGGCACGGGAGAGACGCGAGGCGAAGACACTGCCTGAGGCGATGTGCTGGTGTTCTAAACTCAACGAGAAGTTAATGACTGCTTGACCACTGATTTGACCCGCGTACCAACAGTCAGTGTGTGTAAACGCCCATAAATTCACATTAAAGAAATCACAAAGAAACTCCTTTTAACTACAGAAATTGCCTGAAAATGATCACGTTTTTAAGTCTCAAAGAAATCCACTGACAGCCGTCTGTACATCGCAAACAGAAACTGATCATTCCTTATTCGGCAAACTTTTAAATGGTGTCAATTTGCCAAAATGTAAACCAATATAGGATTATGACTATGACTTATGACTCTATGGCAACATCATACTTCCCATTTACGTCCATAAAAGCATCCAAATTATTGGAAATGTAGTTGTAAAACCTAGGCATTTATTTATTTAGTTGGTTAGTTAGATTTACTTTAAACATGCAACATATAATTACTAAATAGAGAATAACCAATAAAATGAAGAAAAAAAACAGAAAAGGAAAGTTCTAAAACGAAATATTTCAGGTTTGAAAAGGAGGCCGAAGTAAACACCAGTGTTTTCCCTACCGCGCCCCCCTGAAGAAACCCTCCGCCCCCCTCTAATTTTTTCTAACGCACCAGATAACAGAAGTTATTTAAGGTTCTCTTTCCTATAGAACAGGTCTACACATTGTTCTGTTATTAAACAAACTAAAACGGCCGTATGTTATTGATCTTATCTACAGACAGCTTGTCATTTCTGTCTATGGTCACGTTACAACTCTTCTCTGCTCTCTCTGTCGCGCACGGCGGAGTTCCGCCCTGATGCGCTGCACACAGCGGACAGAGAGAGAGAGAGCGGCGAAAAATATGTTGCGTGCTTTTCACAATGGGATTTGCTGCTTGAAGCTATCACTATGTTAAGCTACAAGCGATCACTTTTAAAGCCTAACAGTTCATGTATTTGCAGGTCAAGACAAACAGCCTGCGGAGCTCCATAAATGACGTTTCTGACGTTTCTTATTCTTCCAAAAGCCTGAAAAACACACTGCAGTGATAAAGCATGCACACCTTGTCGTTGTCATTAAAATAAATGAACACCATGTTTCCTTTAAGTCAGTATTTATCAAACTGGGGCGCTATTTATTACAGGTGGGACACAAGAGATTTCAAATGTTCACCGTACGCCGTTAACAGGTTACGCTTGCGCGACTCGCCGATTCCCTGGCATTTTGCCAAAAGAAAGTCTTTATGAGATCTCCGTGAGGTCGGCTTTCTGCTGTTGCGTCTCTCATCAGAATACAGATCTAAGCTCAACATTGAGCATGAGATGAGAAAATAACTAATTGTTTTCCACAATAAGATATTTATTAGTAACTCAATATTAGTTATTTTTTGCTTAACTTTATTTTAATTTTTCTAACAGTGATCTGGTGTGAGCGATCTGGTTTACTTGAAAGTGATTGCAATGCTCTTTATGCTATTATTTATAAAAGCACAGATGGAGTCACTAGTAGTACTGTGAGGTATTACTTTGTAGTACTGTGAGGTACCACTTTGTAGTACTGTGAGGTACCACTTTGTAGTACTGTGAGGTACCACTTTGTAGTACTGTGAGGTACCACTTTGTAGTACTGTGAGGTACCACTTTGTAGTATGTCCGTCCGTCCGTCCGTCTGTCTGTCTGTCTGTCTGTCTGACTATCCGTCCATGTCTCTACCCCCCCTGAAGCTGTAAACATAGAAACACTGAACACGTATAACGATCTATGACTTGAATAATGGACTTCATGTTTATCAAATAATCATCGTCACAATTGTTTTATACAGCTTCTTGAAATGCTTCTAAGTTGCATCATGTTGCTTCATCTTAACCATTCCGTACATTTCCCCTCGTGGTTATCTCTCAAATAGAGACAAACAATAATTATAGGAGGAGTGACAAATGTTCCAGGTGGGCCCCAGAGTCAGGTGAAGCAGAGAATCTGTGTGGGCGCGTACCTGGACGAGACTCAGTGCGGGGGGGTCCGAGACATCCCGCCAGCACATGCAGAAGTGTGCGGACCACGTGTGAGCCATGGACATGTTTGATGAACTCTGCGATGTTGTCTCTCACCACCTGACTTAAAGACAACACCTGGGCCTCCAATGCGTCCCAGCTCTCTTTTTCGTCTTCTTCTGTTGTTGACGACTCTAAACATGAATGGATACCACAAAGCCAGGTGAGAGCTGTTATTCACCTATTCATTTCGAAGCGTTTTGTGCAATCACGAGCAGTCTACCGCTCCGAAACCACGCATGTAAACTCACCAGTCCACCCGGATATGCGTCGGGCCGCGCTCTCTACCACGTGGCCGCCGCACCGGTCGCAGGAAACCGCCTTAAACTCTGACCCCTCGGGGCCGCCCAGTTCGGCCAGCACCTCCGCCACCTGGCCAGGACTGCAGAGCGGGAGCAGCCGCTGCAGGGTGATGCTTCCCGTCTGGTCCATCGCCACGACCGCCGCTTTACCTTTAACTTCGGTCAGGACGTTCTCCACAAACATCTCTGTGGAAGCATTGACAATATAGAGTAATTCAAATAAATTAGTTGATGAGTAATTTTGACAGTTGTTGGAGTCAGCAAAAAATAAAACAGAACTGGACCAATGGAGGCAGCTTAACCTGCTTGATATATTTCTGGTAGAATGATCCAATAAGTAATGATATTAAACCAATGTGTGGGCAACAAGATATCATGAATATGCAACAGTGTGTTTATATGTAGTCTAATAACCAGGTTACAAAGAGGAACTTATGGGGTTAACTAATTAGAAAGCATGTGTTCATGCACTGCAACAATCTGGTTTCTGTAAAGCCACTTCAGTTGTCTTCCCCTTAGCTACCGCATTATTAACAGACGATTATTTCCTCTGAAATGCCAAGTGAATTTAGAGCAGAGCTGCCCCTAACGATCGTTCCCATCGCCGATTAATCTGCCAGTTATACTTGTCAATTGGTTTGTTTATGTTAGAATAACCGTGAGTCACAATTTCCTTGAGGTGACATTTTCAAATTGCTTGCTTTGTCCTGCCAATAACTCAGATATTTTTTTCCTCTGGATTTTCCAGAAGCCAACGTGACAAGATTTTTCCTTTCACTACATAATGCCAATTGTTCTTCTAATATGATGATCTACTAGTGTCGTGTGCCTTTCTGATGCACAATCTACTTGCTTATATGACCTGGAATAATGTTTATCCTCTCACCTCTCTCCTCCTTTTCTTTAAAGCCTTCGCCGAGTCTTTCCCCGACTCGGCGGAAATAGCCCACGCTCAAGGGATCCAGGCGCTTCTGGCCACCGTCTCCTTCTTCACCTCCCCTCCTCTTCCTCTCTCCTTCTTCACCTCCTCTCCTCTTCCTCTCTCCTCCATCTTCACCCGGGTGTCTCCTCTTCTTTCCTTCAACGTTCTGTCGCTTCCTTTCCTCTGTTTTCTCCAACATCGCCTGAACTTACAGCGTGCAGGTTTGACTTGTGAGGAGACGATGCTCAGTGAGATCGTCCGGCTAAAACAAGGAACAACAAGAAAGTTGTCGTTAGTATTTGAAGGTCAAGTCCACATTCTCTGGATTCACCAAACAGCACGTCCTCATCGATTGGTTCTGGACACTTATCCTACTAAAATGTAAAAAGTACAGCTATGAATTTAATAGAATGTTGAAATATTATATTATTACTGATTATACCCTCATTATCTTAGAAAAGGCCCCGAGTGCACCTACAAACAGAACAATGCTGCAGTCTACTGTGCTTCTACGTCAGAGGAACACGTTGGAGTACTGACCTTACATTTACGTTACCTGACAGAGAAATGATACTGGTTAGTCAGATCAAAATATGACGCATTATTAGTCATTTAACCATCAAGCAGGTCATTATGGTTGTGACATATTATTTATGACTGGCATCTTCTGTAGACAACCTCACGATAGCGGAGTCCATGCTAACTCTCCCTGCAAGAGAACTGCGGCACAAACTAGCTCGCTAGCTAACTAGCTTGATATGTCTTCAACACAAGTGGACGTCTTCAGCAAACTGTTAGAGGCGATTTAGATGAGACTTCAAGCTAAATTCATGTACAAACTGTGAATCGATACAAACTGAATTGGTGGAAGGCAACATAATGTAGTTTAACTCACGTGTGAGCTGTGGAGACCGACCAAAGACTGCGTGTTTTGTCGCGTATTGATGACGTACGATTCACTTGACCTGTTCTTAGGTGGCGACTACCATTACAGGTGCATTACCGCCACCTGCTGTACTGGAGTGTGAGCCAGATAAGAGATAAGATAAAATAAAATATTCCTTTATTAGTCCCGCAGTGGGGAAATTGCAGGATTACAGCAGCAGACAGATAAAGTGCACACAAGAGACACATAGTAAAATAAAATAAAACAAGTAATATAAATAAACAGTAAAACAGTAATAAAAACAGTAAAGAATCCACAATATTATATATACATAATACAATGTATTTAAAAATGTATTTATATTGCACCAGTTGAAGTGATTCCCCTTGGAGCTCGGAGAAAACAAACAAACGGGGGAAAGTTAAACGAAATGATGTCCATTAATCCAGTGTCCTGCCTCAATGGAAAATGCAATCTTAACGTTCAATACTCCCACCCGACAAACGTGTCTCTATGTGTTTCCTACTTCTGGCAGTGACGGATAATGCGTTTAAGCGTTTCTTCTTCTACGCCACATGAACAGACCTGATGGATGTGTTCCCATTAATTGCTTTGTTTTATTTAACTTTGTGTCCGAACCTGAGTCTTGATTTGACTGTTTGCTCTCCGTTGTTTTTTCCCTTCCGCCCAGTATTCATTCATCCTGCTGCTTTAGCTTATACAGCCATGATTGTATCCTGTTTCAAATGCTTCTTGTATCTTTCTTTGAATCATTGTGTTCAATTCTTATTTGTTTCCCCAAAGAATTATAATTATTTAAATATGCAAAAACATTACAAGCATCCCAGCCAGCATGTCCATGTGGGGCCCATAAGGTTTAAATTTGGGCTGCCGATAAGGGTCCCAAGTGGGTTTGTCCGCAGTTTCCACGGTGGCCTCACCTGTGTTTGCCCATACTGGGTTTATTCACCGGTTTATTCACCGACTTTAAGAGGGATCTGACTGGGCTTTAAGTGGGACCCAAATTGGCTACAAATTGGCCTCACCTGTGTTTGCCCAATATGGGCAAACACAGGTGAGGCCACCGTGGAAACTGCGGACAAACCCACTTGGGACCCTTATCGGCAGCCCAAATTTAAACCTTATGGGCCCCACATGGACATGCTGGCTGGGATTACATTAATTATGTAGTGTTGCTTGCTTCCCTTGTGACCCGGCCTACAGTGTCCCTCTTAAAAAAAGAAAGACCATTATTTACTGTTACAAATACCTTTCACTTTATAGGACGTAATTAAAACAAACGTACTATTTTGCTTCGTAAATTAACACTGATTTACAATATTGCCTCCAGACAATAAATACCTCAGAGAAATCACAAGACGACTATTTGTTATTTACCATTACAAACTGGCGTGTGTTAACACATGCATGCTGTGATTAAACAATTAACAGAGAATCAATATAATTTGTTGCCCACATCACGTGTCAAAAATGAATAATTGGTTAATTGTCAGTCATTAAGTGCAGTGAGCTTCAGTTGCAACCACCAGAGGGCAGCATGGTGAGGGATCCAATGACAACTCTCACCCCCCAAAAAATTCCATGAGGTAAAATGTGTGGTGGAGCCCAGGGCTGCATGAGACTCAATCAAAGAAAGACCTGCGATCCAACTTCAACACCAGTGACTCGTGAAGTCATGAGGGTTTTTGATGGGAAAGACCTAACCAATGCACAAAGCAGAGGGAACCTTGGTGCGGGTTACAGCTCTATGTGCAGTAAAAAGAAATAGAGAGCCAGTTTTCAATGTGTAGGCACCATTTGAAGGTTATCTGCACTTGTTTTGAGCCTTCTCGTGAATAACCGCAAAATGAAGGCAGGATGTCATTTGAGTGCCAGAGATGTATCTATAATAGAGAGAGCGATTGTAGAATGAGATTGCTTTTGTTGAAAGGATTAAAACAATTAATTCTACAATCACTCATCTCACATAACGATGAATTAATAATAGGTTGTGTATAATTTTAAATACAGCCTACATTTAATTCCACGTACAGTTTTGACCCCAAATCAAATCATCTCAATAGGTATGAATGAAATAAATTGTTACATCAACAAAAATAATCAACTCAAATTTAACAAGGACAACAACAACAACAACAACAACAACAACAACAACAAACAGATTAAAATCATGTTACGTGTCTGGTCTGTTACTATTTACATCTTAAAAACTAATCTATAATTAGGTCAAGAGGGCAAAAAATAATTTATGACTAAATCTTTTAGCTTATATGACTTGCTTTTGACTCGTGAAATAATGGCCCGCTGCCCTCTCTGTGACGGTGATGACAGCGGTACGCTTCCTCTATAACAGTGACGTACCCTTGCCAACAGTCTATGTTTGGGGGTGTAGTTAAATGAATCAGAGGTGAGGCAGGTTGGGGTGTCGTCACTAGAAAAATAGAAAAAGGATGCAGTTTTATTTTTTGTACAACGCCCACTAATGCCACTATCCGGGTAGAAGTGCCATATTAGATCCACACTGATTAGAAAGACTGATATGGAGATACAGGGAAGTAGACCATTTAGAGATTTCACAGTTGAATCTCGGTGCCAGTCAGCTGGTCGGTTGGTCCATCGCTTTGGTCCAGATGGAAACATCTCAAAAACTATGAGACTGCCATTGAATTTGGCACAGCTACTCGCATCCCCCCCTCTGGACGACACCAGATCAAAATTAACATTTGTCTGTAGACCCACTTTGTTTTAGGCCTCAATACTTCAAACTTCATGAGATTCCATCAGCCTTGCATGTACTTTTGGGTTTGGTGGTAACCTCCTAATCATAAGCTCAGCAGCTGAGCCTATAGTAACCGTTGTTGCATCCAGCCACCACATTAGCATTGTCTTTCTTTCTGCTGCCATTAGCATTTAGCTTAAACGTAAAAAATGCTGACTCTTAGTGTCGATCGCCAGTTGAAGTGAGGATTGCTAAAACATATTGAGTCAGAGGATTGCTCTGACTCAATATGAGTATGAAAATCCAGAGGCGTCGCACAGACGATGTAAATGGAGGGAGCAAAAAAGGCCTCTGGGATTAGAAAACTATGGAAAGCAATCATAAATGATTCAATTCTGGCCCGCTCTTTGTAAATTATTCAACACATGTCCTGCCTAAAATGTGCCCCTGAAACCCCCCCCATGGCTTTGCCTTTAAATAGGCTACACAGAGGAGAAAGTGAACATTACATGCTCTGGCTGTTTTATATTTTCGTTGTTGTAATGGCGAGAGCAGCGGGGCAACAAACACGACAGATAAATCATTTGTTCGGCAAGCGGAGCTCCTGTTTGGCTTTTCTCTGTTTGTGTTCTTCTCCATAGCAACCAGGCACATGAATCCCCGTGCACACAGCGAACTGTGAATGAACGCGCCGATTGATCAGGAGTCACACGGATGCTATTTCATCACACGGCGTTGTGAAACACAAAAAAATACTCTGCTCATGCATCTTGAGTCAACAGCCCTTTAAAAATGGATAATAAGTTGGTGTAAGTTGAAGCGGTCTTCACTCTTTCATCGGCCTCTGGTTTGGCTGCGTGATATCACATGTTCATCGGGGTGAGAGGTTACTATTAGTCACAACCGTGATGGAAACAATGGTGCAGATACTTTGCCGTCTGTTATTTCAGAAGTTAGAGATGATGGGAACCATATTTGTTGTTGTTGTTGTTGTTGTTGCTGAAAGATTTGATCTTCTCACCTTGAGCTTGTCAAGAAGCCATTTGCATTTAGCAAACTAATTCCTTAAACACCATATGGACATTCAGTTGGCGCCGTCTCCCCCCGTAGTCTTCCTCATCTGAATATCTTCTTATGTCTGGCAACGTTTCATTGGTCTTGTATTTGGACTCTGTGAGCCTTTTTTGATCTGCATGAGTTCAGAACAGGAGGAACTTGGTTATTATTTAACAGAGACGTGTCGATACAGCGCATACCGAAAATATTCTCACTGGTGCTCCTTGACACACACGGAGGAGGGGGGGATCCAGCTGTACTGCTTGTTTAAAGAACAGTGATGCCCATATTGTCCACACAATGAACAAAAGCAATTGATTTCCAGTAAAAATGTATGTAACGTAAAAAAAATAAAACCCACATTTCTCCACAATTCTAATACGCATTTCTCCCACAAGTTGCCTTTGGTCCGCTGCACAGTGTGAGAGCCAGGGACCCGATCCCATCTGTTATGCTCAGATACTCTGCGACCCCAGGTCACCTTTATGTTTCCGCTCACGCCCACCGCTCTGCACATCCCACAAATGTTGTCCGTGTCATTTATCACGCCGCTGTCAGGCCAACAAGATGAACAATACCACTGGTAAATGGTCTGCTGTATTTCTCAAAATACAAATAGTCATAAGACCTTTTATTTTTACAAATAATACTGTAGCAATTTAAATAATATATTCCTCAAGGTTATCTTATTGCTTTTTCTTTATTTTTGTTCTGAAAGGTTTTGTTAAATTTTTTTATTGCACACATTATATAGCAGGAAACAATGATACACAACACCCACTGGAAGTCGCACTCCTGAAAGGTATTTGGCCGTCATTAATCTGATTAATTTTCCTGTGATGACGACAAAAAGGGCCGCCGGGATAAAAAAGAAGAAAAAAAGAAAAAGCCCATTCACAAACCTGACACTACTCTTAGGCAATGACTGATTACATCAATTCCAAAGGGATAGACTATTAGAAAACATAAATCTCAGGAAATGTTAAACTGCAGTCTCAACATCCTCTATAATAATTTGCATCATGGCTATTCAATACAAGGTGTCGCATCACAATACTGTGTCGCATCACACACATTATTTTAAGTGGTGTCCTTGTCATTGCTGTAATATTTTCAATGTGTTTTCCGCTGTATTTTGTTTTATGCCGAATGCATTGCTGTGAAAATGTTCTAAAGGTATTCAAAGTCCCTTGAAGTTACATTCTTCCTATTTACTTGAGTTCAGAGTCCTGATGGCTAAGGTGGAAAAAAGGGTTGGGTATGTATCTTCTGTTGTCAGTGGTAATCATCACTGCGTACTGTATGACTTCATTATAGTCTCCTGCCAAACCACAAAGGTCACATGGCTGCTGGCACGAGAACGACTACATTTCATCACATTGTGCTTCTGCTGAGTAGTTTTTGTGGACAGAATTAAAGAATATGCGTTACCGAACACATGCCCTGGTCATCTTCTTAATATTTGATATTCTGTGCTCTTGAATTTGCCCTTTTTGAGCATGTGATGAGATGGTTTAAACACAGGATGACAGGGGTTTCTCTGTAAACAGAGCGACGAAGGAGAACCGAAAGTGCGCAGTTGAACGTCCGGTAATATTTTTGTGACCCCTGACACCATTGCCACATGGGGATTTCCTAAAGAGGAGGTTCAGCCTGGCATATAAAACTGTGGTTTTGGTTCATTTTGGTGGTTACAACTATACACTTGTTTGTAGCTCTAAATGCAACATTTGTGGTAATGATAGAACAATTGACATCTTCATGGGCTGCATTTTACAGATAAGCTCCTGTATGATCTCATTTCCCCTTTTCACACTGCAGAATTATTCTATGACGGGCTTTATTGTATAAACGGCTGGAGTAAGTGCACCGATTCATTGGGTGAGTCAAATAATTATCTTCCTGCCCTCCGCCTGCTGCTTGCTTCCACTCCCCAAGTGTATCATAGGAACGCTTATTATTGCGTAACAAACTTTCCTCACTCAGTCTCCAATTCCCTTTCGTGTGTGTGTGTGTGTGTGTGTGTGTGTGTGTGTGTGTGTGTGTGTGTGTGTGTGTGTGTGTGTGTGTGTGTGTGACGTGTGCGCCACTCATCTCCACCGGGACCTCCTGTGTGTGGGAAACTTCAGTCCACGCGCAGGGTGGGGATGGGTGGGGTTGGGTGGGCTGGGCTGGGCTGAAAGAGGGGCGTGTGTGTGTGTGTTCGCTTAAAAAGTACCGTGCGGTACATTTCGGGATAGGCTTTAAGTATTCTGGTTCAAGAACGGAGCGGAGTGAAAAGTAAAACAAAAAGAAACTTTCCCCAAAAGTTTTGACGCGGAGAGATAGTACGCCGATATAGTCCGGACGGAGCGGAAGGATTCATCGCGGAGCCACAGCAGAACACACGCAGATAAAGTAAGATTTGCAGTCACTCCTACTCCAAGTGTTTTTTAATATATACTTATAAGAGAGATGTTAAGTGAAGTGCAAATTTGAAGCGGCACGCGCACGACCTAACGGTTTCTTAAGACCAGATCAAGTCTCTCTTACAATTGAGCCTCAGTCAGAGGATGATCCTCCAGAGAGGGAGACTCACATCCCAGACATACAGAGACATATAAGCACATTAACAAAAAGGAAGACCATATTAAAATATATATACATATATAAATCTGGTCTTACTCTGTTCATAAGCTATTTTGAAGAAGAAGAAGAAGAAGAAGAAGAAGAAGAAGAAGAAGAAGAAGAAGAAGAAGAAGAAGAAGAAGAAGAAGAAGAAGAAGAAGGCCTTCCCAGCCTTTATTTTAATTTTTTAGTTGAGGTATTTTAATGCCAACCAGCTGCAGCTATATGCCTTTTATCTTCTCTTGACGGTTATGCAGTCAGTGCATGGGATTTAAACCATTTCTTATGTGTTTATTTTGTTGCCTTTACTATGTTGTAACATTATATATATATTTACTCAATTCATTTTACACATCACCAGACAAAAAGCACGCCCGGCCGTTGAAAGCCATGCGTTGTTGTTTGGAAACAGTGACTTGAATTCGAGGCGCTTATCTCTGGGGGCCAGTGGGCATACCAGAGGACCGGCATTGCCAACACAAACCGATGAGGGGAAGTGCAGAGCTGCAGAGGGACAGCGAGAGGGCACAGCACAACGGAGGAAGAAGTGATACATAGGCGGGGGACAAAAGATGAAGCAGAAACACTTGTTTTCAAGCTTGGCCGGCGGCTGTATTATAAATCCATTTAAATTTGTGCATTAAAGTGTGAGGGAAGAGCAGCCGAAAATTAGGCTAGTGGAATGGCTTTTCATGGTTTTAGGGGGTTGAGTGGATGACTCTAATTGGGCAATTGTAAACCACCTAAGGTGCAGTAGTGAGATAACTTGGCTTTATTAAAGCCTGTGAAGACCCACATTACGAACAAAACAGCCCGAAGGAGCTTTTGTTCAGTTGTTATATTTGACAATAACCCATATTTGCAGTATACTATTTGGCCAATTACAGTTGTAGCGTGCCTTTCATCAACCCAAATATTTGGTCACCCATTGTCTGAGCGGGTGAGAAAAAAGCAGAGCCAACCAAAATGTTGAACCCTGTCGTGCATTTCACTCCATTTCAATGCACGTGAGGGGTTTCTTTTCACCAAAATTTGAGATGGAGCAAAAGGCGGCCCAGAACGGTTCAGTGAGCGTGACTTCGGTTTTTGGGTGGGGGTCGTGTCGCAATACGCACACAGCTGACTCGATCCATTGTGTCTGTCACAATGATTATGAATGTTTTCAGCCAAATATTTAGAGGAAACAGTCGAGGGGAGGGGAATGTCATCTGACCGGCAGATGAACTCAGGAAGTCCAAGAGTTGAAAAATCAGAAGTGGCCCCAATATCACACACACACACACACACACACACACACTTTCACATGGATTTTGAGGGTCTGATATGTGAGGTGCCCCTCCCTACCACCTGTTCCTCAGCTGTGTACCCTTTGAACTGCGTCACATACCATACCAGCCTCATGCAAATATTTAACCATTAAATCAATACAAAACAGGAACTTTATCAAGGACTCTCTCTCTCTGCTGCTTATCTTTATAAAATAGCCTCAGTGCTGTAACTTGCCTCGCGTGACACCTCGCCACCTATCCAGTCTCAACTTTTCACTTTAACTTGCAAGCAGAATGCTAAAGTTTAACACAAACAAAATAATGAGACGTGGCGTAGGCACAGAGCTAAGTTGATGTGCAATGGACCACTTGGTAAACCCCCTCGCCTCCAGCGATTATCCAGTCATACCTCCACCACCAACTAGGAATGGCGTGTTTATCTGGTCCAACATCAGCAGCAAACGTTAGCTTGCCAGGTGCTTACTACATACAGTATATTGCCTCGTCTCGCCTACTATTACCACATTGCCTTTTAGGGTGACAGTTTCCTTTAAATAATCCTTGTGCAGGACTGGAACTGAACAGAACGTCCCATGTGGGAGCCAAGGAGATCTGATTTCGAGAGCTAAGCAAACAAAATAGCGTCTCTGTCCCACATGGTAACCTATTGGTTTTGGACAGGTTTGCACTCCAGTAAACTCCAGACAAAACTGATGAGCTTCAGCCCCAGTCTTTTTTTTTTTGGTGCATAATCTCATGCAAGTAGCCATAAAAAGCCCACATTTAAGACCCTTTTTTGACAAGTCTTGTTTTGAAATTAGCTGAAGTCGACTGGAGACACAGCTTTCGACTAAAGAGTTAGCCTTCATTATCTGTCAAGCTACGAGTGATGAAATCTGTAATATCAGCGGAAAAAAAATGGACAATGCATGCTTAAAGAAAATAATCCTGTTTCTGTGCCTCTGTGTGAAAAAATACACACGTTCTTTCTGTCTTTCTCACCAACAAAGTTAACGAGTACGAGCCAATCGGAGGCAGAGGATGGTGGGTCAGGACTTTCAACGGAGGCTATAACCAACATCTTCTTTGCATGTTTACAATAAAACGATGCATTTCTCCTGCCTATCTGCATTACTGCATCTCATCACAGTTTATGGGTGTTTTACAAGAGCTAACAAAACGCCTTGGGTGCTTTAATGTTATTACGGCGCCTCAGCCCTGTGTGGCATTTATGTTAAGACAGAGAAGTTGCAAATGGTGAGAAAAAGGAAGGAAAGGGAATGAGAGGGAAAGCCCCCCCGTCTCCGTCCCTTTTGTTATTTTTACTTTCCTAATGTTGACATTTGGTGTATGTAAACCCGATTTTCAAACTCCGAGGATGGGCAGGAAGGGGCGGCTTATCTTCAATGTGACAAATGATCTAATTTCGTTGTGATTATTGGCGCGCTGTATGAGGGTGGGGATGTGACAGTGTGATAAATGTTCGTATGATCTACAGTGCTGGACATCTGCAGTGTATGCGCACGCACAGAGATATACACACAAACTACATTATTTCGTAACAGCCAGGGTGAGGCAGATGGAATCCAGCTGCTTCGAGGAGGTATGTTAGATTGAGTGTAGCCAACAAGGACCAAAGGCTGAACAGGCCACAAGATTCTTTGAGAAAGCTCGACGGCCGAGGAGAGTGCAAGTGCGGAATGTGCTAATTGTGGGAAAAAGTCAAAAGAAGGAGTGCATTTGCTGTTTTTATGATGTGAGATAAAAGAAAAAGAAAATCTTGGTGGAATGAAATGCACTGCAGCACACTGCCAATGACCTCTACGGGCGTGGACTCATGCACAATGTTGTTGAGCTGCTGGGCTTCTCACTGCTGTCTAGTTGTTGCAGGTGGGTTTGGTTTGCTCTCACCACAATACAATCAAATGAACAGATGTTTGTATGTGGCGCTCACATTGTCAGCAAAAAAATATTATTCGGAAAATTCAACAGCACATTTCTGTTCGTAGAAAGAACAAACAAACAAGCCACAGCACAGTCAGCAGTTTTCTCACGAGGAGTGCTTCTTTTGTAGAGAAGTAGTTCCAATAAGAAAACAGTTTACAGCGAAGTCTGAGGATTATTCAGAGGCACACATTCCAAAACTTGGTCAAATAAAACCCAAAGTATCTGCATTGATAGAAACCACTAGTGCAGTGGTTCACAAGCTGGGGGTTGAGACCCCTAAATGGGTCCCAAAGAAGATCTGAATAGTCACATGGTGATTCAAATTAAAACGAGAAAAACAAATCTGATAGTACCAAATCTGATAGTAGCAACTGGTAGTTGCAGGCTTGTATTTGTTTCCCCTTGAAATATAATACTGTCAAATCTGTAACCCTCTCAGGATTCTTCAGATGAGATAAACTAAGATGGATAAACTATTCTGACCACACAAAGGGCATACCATGTGATGAGGGGTCCCAATGGGACATTGTTTCATTTGAATGGGTCACAAGCCAACACATGTTGGGAACCAGTGCATTAGAGCTTAGTGCGATGTATGTCTGAAAGGTGCTATACACATATTATTATCACAATGTTTCCCTTTAGACCTTCTAATTGTTAATTTACACTATACCTTATTTTCTGGAGGTCTTCCAATCTGTGTACCATAACAAAGTGGTAACTTAATGTTATTATATGTATCTGCAATTGTATTCCTGAAATTGAAATAGCATTTTCCTCAAATGTCACCCAGAATGCCAGGTGAGCGGTTGTCTGTGAGAGGCATGTCGGAGGTGGGGCGCTTCCCTGGAGCAGCCCCACCCACCAGGGTGGAGCTGACCATTCATAAAGATGGGGAGAAGAAACCGGAGGAGGGAGGCTGTCGCCGCTGGTTCCGGAAGATGTGTCCGTGCTGCTGTAAGCGCCAGAACAGTACCTCCTATGATGTTACAGATAAGGTGGAATTTGTCAAACCCCCGGCTCCGGAGCCCATAAAGCCAAAGCCTGAGAATGGAGAAACGAAGGAGATGGAAGGTAATGTCACATACTTTAAGTGTACATTGTGGCATTAAATCGAAGGGAGTAGGTTAAATTAAACTTGATTATTTGATGTTGCACATCAATGTTGACCCTTATGTAGTTATAGAAGCTGCAATGCAGACGCATACTTGGAATTCATATTGAACCTTTCTCTCAGAAATGAAGTTTTTGGTGAATTCTGTGGACCTGCTGAGCTCCAAGACAGGCCAGAACAGACAGGAGCACCACACCGACTCGTATCAGGGGGACGAGCTGATCATCCGCAGAGGACAGACCTTCCAGATGGAGCTGGAGCTCAACAGGCCCTTCAATGCTGACAATGACAAGCTGCATCTGGAGCTTAAGACAGGTATGGAAGCGATGGACAGTGCCTGTGCGTGTGTCATCATACCTTCTAACAGGATCTATGAGTCATATCACAAATAACTACAATCAATATGATTATTAGCAGCGGCGGAAACGTTTGAGAGTTGTGTACACTATTTAGGTGAGCAACAGCAGGGGGGCAGTGCATGGTTTAGGGCTTAAAAAGCAGAGCATGTCGCACCAAATTGCATATTGCAGAAACATTTACTCAGAGTGCAAAGGGTTGAAGGAAAGAAAAGTACTTAGAAAGTGAAACAATAAGAAAAAGCAACCCTGTCGTCTGACAGGGTTGTGCGCTACAGAAGACGTTATACAACTGTTATTCACAGGTTGAGTGGTACTTTCCATGATGTGGGAACTGATCTTATTGAGTAGTATTGGTGAGGTGCCCCTTTAACCAGTAGTTGCAACAAGCCCGTGTGAAACGCTGAGGAACGAGCGACCGGCTCAAAACAAAGCATTCGGAAATGTGGTCCAAATGCCACGCATAGCAAGCACATTTAAATCGAGCAGCAGTGCAGCCGTAGCTGCTACACAAGTTTGGGATTCCTCACACCACCTCACAGTGTTTACAGCTTCCAGACGCAGGACACCGGACACCTTGCTCTGGTATTTACAGGCCTCATACTACAGCGATCCACTACTCGCTTGGGACATAAATGGCCCTTACATCGCCGTGATTTGCCATCACCTGCTGCTTAGATAGTTACATGGAGGAGAAACAGAATGGACACATAAATGTCTGAGCCTCCACAGTCGACAGGCCCCCATTACCTTTGCTTTCACCGTTGCATTTGCTGTGAAAAGATTTTAAGTACTGCCTTGAAAGCTGGTTATTTCGTTCAACTAGGAAGCTGAATAAAGATTCAAAGTCAATAAAAAACACACAAAAAAAAGTCAATCCGGCTGTTTTTCATGGATTTCCTTTTGAACATGTCCTCAGAGATGAGAGAGGAAGCCCTGGCTGCGGTCGGATGGAGAACAATGGTTTCTCGATCGACTCCATATTTGCTTAAGCAAATGGCAGCTAAAGCCCAGCAGGGTGGCACAAAGAAAATAGTTCAGGGGAAATCATCCAATAATATTTAGTAGGTCAAAAAGTCTTAATCATGCTAACTGAAGAGAACGGACTTTGATATTACCATTGTGTCTGAAAGTCACATAAAAGGGAATGGGCTTGGCTTCCTGCAGAGATGCGTGTGCAGCGTGGGAGGTTTTCCAGACTGTGAACAGCCGGGTGAAGGCGTGAGATACATGGTGACTTACAGTTTGCTAAGGCTGCAACACAATTATCAGTGAAGTCCGTCCACTCCTGCTGTCTAACTTCATTCAATCCAAATTTTCAAGGATTGCAGAAAATGGGAAGAATTGAAAAGCACTTTGTCGAGCTGCACAACTTAAATTTTTACTCGCAAAATGTTACTCAAAGATCATTTTGACTGCACAAACCAAAATGTACAAGTTTCTGTGCGCACATATGCAGACACTCTCTTTGGAACATGTTGTGACAGACATCTTGTTCACACTTGGAGCATCAGCTGTGTTGTGTTTATTTCAAATATATAGGAATGTGTTTCTGAATTTCATTTATTTTATTTTATTTTCTCAAGCTTTATTTGCTATTAATAATTTTCATTTGAAATGTTAGCTATATATCTTTTCATCGCTCTAGTGGTTCACAGCAAATCGGTTGCATGCAGGTATACTTTAATCTTGACATTTTGGGAAACATGCTTATTCGGGTTCTTGCCAAGAGTTCGCTGAGAAGATTGACACCACTCACATGTTTGCCTGTTCCACGTGATGCTCCGGCAAGACCGTTAGCTTAGCTTAGCATAAAGACTAGAAGCAACAGGAACCAGCTAGCCGGGCCTTTCCCAGATAAGTAACTCTTACACTTGCATTTTCATACTGCCTAAATAAGCAAAATATAACTTATTAATTAGAGCGCTTCAGAGGTCTTCATGCAAAGCTAAACAACGGTCTTACGGCTGTGATTTCATATTTAACAGACAGACATGAATGCGGTATCAATCATCAACATCCAACAACCATATTGTGCAGCACGACAGGCGTTCGTCCTTGAGAAGTTCATTTTTACTCAAATATAATAAATATGTTCCAGGTCCCCTGCCCTTGGTGTCCAAAGGCACCCATGTCATCATCCCACTGGTGGATAGCCTGGAGGACGAACGCTGGGAGGCCAAGATCGTAGAGCAGAACGGCAACCGGATCAAGCTGTCCGTCAACTCGCCAGCCAGCGCTGTGATTGGCCTGTACGGGCTCTCGGTGACAACTAACTCGTCGAAGGGCGAGGCGGCAACTACTCATGACTCCACCAAGAACATTGTCATGCTTTTCAACCCTTGGTGTGAGGGTAAGATTGGCAGCGGGTGTGAACGGGGGTGGGGCAGAGGGTTTACACAGATCGAGTGCAGGAATGTGGCACAAGGGAAGGAAAGAAGACAAGTCCTCGTTGATAAGAGGAGAAAAAATGTAGGAAGAAAGCACAGATGGCGTTGCATAACAAAATGTCAGGAATGAGTTATTATCCGGTTTACTGTTAGGTTTGAGGTGGAGTTGCTTCAGAAAAATCAATGTTTTACTTGCAGGGGAACTGTCTGATGCAGCCCAATTACCAGGGAAAGTGTTCCTACAACATAGCTGCTTTATTTTACGAAGAGCCTTAGCATTCCGATAGCAATACTGGCACAAAGTCTATCCGTTTTAATCTGTGAGAAGGATCCTGAGATAATGTAACATATGTGTGAGGAGGGCCAACTCAATCCATGAGCATGTTGCTGTCCATCAAAAAGCAACAGCGTGACCTTGTATGAGAGTTACATAAGCCCACTGGCTATGATTCAAGCCTGCTGGTTCACTTGGTTATGCCGCTCAGGCACCATGTTGAACTCAGTCTGGGACCAGTTGTGTGTAAATTGAAACGGGCCTTTCAGTGGCCTCATTGATGAAGCATTTGCACAAGATGGGATGTTTTTAAACCTTTGCTTATGCATAAGTCAAACACTTTAGTTTGAATACGTATTTTCTTAATTTATTATGAAATTACATTGATAAAAGATGTACATTTGTTTGTTTTTTCTCTTATTTAGTTAAGCTGCAAGAACAGATTTTCTTTTGGCCACTTGGGGGCAGATGAAACAAGCCGTAAATACAACTGACATATTATCACCTTTTAAGTTAACTTGTGCAGTGCCCGTACCCCGAGTGCCCATTCGGAAGGGAACTATTACGTCGCTCCCAGTATTGAAGCTCACGGCGTTACTAGGGGGAGGCGTGCCCGATCGTAGTGCGTGCCGATTGCTTGGCCCCCATTCCGGGACATGCTGCAGTGACGCGAAGAAGAGCTGTGATGGTTGTAATGTTAGTATCCGCGTGCATGTTTTGGATTTCCCCCCCCCTCCATTGCTACACGGAGCACTGTGTGACAAATGCAACAAATATGAATGTGAACGAATGTGACAAAGCAGTCCAAAGGGTTCCTCGCCAATACACCACGTGCGAGGTAGGTCAGATGAGCGCTTATCAAGATGTACGATAAACACACAGATAGACAGACAGACAGAGATTCCTGAGTTAAATATGCTAGAATGGCTAGCAGACGGGAGCCTATTTACACACCCAGCAGAGCAATGTTAGCATTTGGAGCAGTGTTTCCAGAGGCCCAATATCATATTCACTCTCCTCTTAGGGGCCTGTTTCACAAAGATAGACTTTGACTGATATAAAACGATAGCCAGACTTCAAATAAATGTCTCCATTCATCTATTGGACAAACTGTCTTAAGTTCTATTATATACTATAAGCAGGTCTCATTTACCTTGTGGCTTTTTGCCAAAATGTCAGAGGTCAGTCTCATTGTTTTAAATTACAATAATTACATTAAATGACGAAAGCATGAGGAAATAAAGTCCATTGTTTATTCTGCGGTCCTCAGCTTGCTCTGCACTGTAAATTCCCTGCACAGAATATTTGACAAAAAATAAATATATTCACACCAAAAAAAATAACGGTGGGCCTGGATTTGATAAAAGGACGCTCTGTCTTTCATTAAGGCATGGCCGCTTTTGGCAGCAAGCCCAATCTCCTGTTCCCTCTTTCAATCTTTTCTTCCCGAGACCAATCTCTCCCTCGCGCTCATAAAATTCAAAAATCGTACAATTACTGTATAGAAAACGCAAGCTCACAGTAATCCTGCAACTGGTGACAACCTGTGCTCTCCCTCGCTTTAACGGCCTCCATGTGTGTTTCCTGCCTTTATGTGCCTCTCCCACCCAGTCACCCTGCGTGCTGTCGGTCAACCAAATCCTCACCCCATTGCATCATTGCTCTGTTTTCTGGTCTGCTCCTCCTCCTTCACATCCTCCTGTGTGTGTGTGTGTGTGTGTGTGTGTGTGTGTGTGTGTGTGTGTGTGTGTGTGTGTGTGTGTGTGTGTGTGTGTGTGTGTGTGTGTGTGTGGCTGTTTCTCCCCATATTGCAGAAATAATCAGTAAGAAGAAATGAAAAGCACAAATGATCACAGCTGCCAGATGCTGTCAGCCTCAACCTCTCCTTTCTCCTGTAAACTCTCAAGACAGTCTGTTACGCTCCACTCCCCCTCTCCCCCTCCCAAGCATAACTCCCTTCCTTCATTCGTCCCTCATGACTTTGTTAAACCTCTTCCTTCCACTTGATTTTTCTCATGTCAATCTTGGGTACTCTTTACCGCTTTCTCTTTCTTTCTTCTCATCACGTACCTTTCCCCCCCACCCACTGGTAATCACGGTGGCAACAGCAAGAGATAAAAGCTCTAGGGAAAAACAAAGACACTGTTTTGTGAAGCTCATGTCAGGGGTGCACGCCCAAGTCTGTGGAGCTGATGTCACTCAAACCAGACTGTTTCCTGTAAAAGAACGTGGGGCCCCATTGCAAGGTCCATGGACTCATTGTGTTGCCTAACCATTTCCTGGCCTTGGGGAGTCTCTCACAGAATTTGTAAAAAATAAATCACATTCTTAAGTGATTTGGTCACTGAGCCTGGATTCTAGGTAACGTTCACAGATGGAGAGGAAGCCAACATCTTGACTGGAGCAAATCCTTAAATGAGAATCCTACAGTTGTATTTCCTGTCCAGGCTGGGTTAAGGATCAACTGAAGTTGTATGTAAAATTAAGAATACTCAAGCGTGTACAATGTACAATTATAACGCGCAATTATCACCATGTCTTTCCAGAGGACGCAGTGTTCTTGGATGATGAGGAGGAGAGGAAGGAGTACGTGCTGAATGACACCGGGAGGATTTACTACGGCACCGAGAAACAAATAGGCGCCCGCACATGGAACTTTGGCCAGGTACGCGCACTATCATGACGAGTCGGGACTCGAGAGTAATGCATTTATGGGTTTGGATGAACATGACATCACTGTCTGTGGCACTCAGCCCATTTGTCTCGACTGAAGATGTAAATCTTTAAAAGAGGGTCACAAATATATTGTTTTATTACTGAAAAATGCAAAGTAATTTTGTATAACAGCTGGGCACTGTCGTTTTTGTTGAAGGTTACTCAAACAGGAGTAAACTGTGTGTTTTGTAGTGGACTATTTTCAACTGTGGAGTTATACAAATTTGGTGCACGAGTGAGCATCTCAATGGGCTTATCCTGGTTACATAAAGGTAAATCAGATAAATACAAATCAGATTTCCATCAGCAGCTTTTCTTTATTAAATTATCAGTCGCACATGCTTTTAGTTATGTTTAGTAGCCTCATAAACTTTAACTCCATTTGTGCTGAAAGAACAGCACCATCTTCCTGTTTTGTATCATAAAGCGCAATTGTGAAATGCTGTAAAGCATGGAGGCTAGAAGCTGTAAATCTCATCCGTAATCTCTACACTTTCTCAATTATTGTAGTTATTGTTTATTAATGCTTTAATAAGACTTGTATTTATATTTTATCCATTACTATGATTCAAAATCCCCCTTTCAATGAACACATTTCCTTTGCTTTGTCTTTTTGTCTTTAGTTTCATGAGGGAATCCTGGAAGCATGTCTGTTTATCCTGGAGAAGAGTGACATACCACCATCTGGCCGAGGGGATCCTGTTAATGTGGTTAGAGTCCTATCTGCCATGGTGAGTTTAGATTTATATTGACATCACATTCTCCCAGGATATTAGAAACACTGAAGTCGTGAGTCCAAGTCCCCCAAGGCTCACATTTCATGTATTCAGTTAACTTGTCGATTGTATTTCCGTGAATTTTGTTTCCCAACATGAAATGCTGTTTCCGAGCAGCCTCCACACTGCCAGGGAGAAACGGAATAGTAAATTTTTTGGCCTGAATGTAGTCAAATTCAGATATATTGATAATACAAATTGAGTTATGAATTACCCTTCATGTGTTTCATAAATTGCAGCTAACACATTTGCAGGAACAGTGCAGAGGTCGTGACCTCAGTGTTTTCATTAGTAGCTATGATCCTAATCATGTACTGCTTGGGAAATTATTATTTAATTGGAATGTAAATGAGAGCAGCCATTTGTAAATTACTGTGTCGGCGTCATCTTCAGATAAACGCTCAGGACGACTTTGGAGTCCTGGTGGGGAACTGGTCTGGGAATTACTCTGATGGAGTCTCTCCTTCGGCGTGGAGCAGCAGCGTGGAGATCCTGAGGAAGTACCACTCCTCCAATGGAACGCCTGTGTCGTATGGACAGTGCTGGGTCTTCTCTGGGATCACTACAACGGGTGAGTGTGTGTGTGTGTGTGTGTGTGTGTGTGTGTGTGTGTGTGTGTGTGTGTGTTCCCAGTGGACACGTGAATTTGATCAACAGTCAACAGATCCTAATCAGGCCCTTTTCATTAGCGCTCAGTACTCTTTAACAGAATACTTCATTCATGTGCGTATAACCGCAGGGTCCCTCACATCACATGGTAGTTAGAGCTGACCGTGGCACCTGATAGCACGCCGTAGCTCATATACACCCTAAATACCTCGCATTGGCATTCCTGTCATACCTCCCAATTTTGTCACTGATAGAGCTGCATGTGTTGCTTTCAGTCAGCCGGGACAATAAAGTCCCATGCAACCACGCAAATGCCAGCATCGTGGACATGTCTGAAGTCATTATATTCAAGCCCGAGCATCTGGGAACATAACTCAACTGTCAAATGACCTCGTAAATTGACTTTTAATGAATCTCTCTCTGTCTTTGTCACCAGTGCTGCGGTGTCTGGGCATACCCGCCCGCAGTGTGACCAACTTCCAGTCCGCTCACGATACTGACGTATCCCTCACCACAGATGTGTATTTTGATGAGAACATGGATCCGATCGACTACCTCAATAGTGACTCTGTGTGGTAAGATGTGTAACTTTACATGGCCGGGGCACCATGCTTGAGAAAATTGCCTGCTGCTAAGTCCATACCTTAGGAATGCGCCGTATATTTAGATCTGCTCCGAAAGCAGTCCTCTAACTTGAAACCTCAGGGACGTCATGCCTGTCCAGTTATTTGCCACTCCCTTCAGACTATGGACGCTAATCTGGTATCAATCTGTAATCCAGTGCTCCTGTGTCCTTAAAGGTGCAACATACAGGTTTCAGAGAATTAATATAGCAGCAAACAACGATTTGCTATGTAGAAATATAGTAGAGTGATGTCTTCCTGAGCAGAGAATGAAGTCGCTCTCCCTGTGTCTGTGTTGTAATCCGAGTTTCTCCTTGCTTTGTTTACATTGCCGGGCCGGCCCACATGCTTTTAATGCATGTTAGTGACTGTGAGCTGCCCCACTGGTCAGCTCTGGAGTTATATGGCAGTTATAGCTGATAAGGCCATCCCGACCGATGCCATTGGTTGACCCTTAGCTAAGTCTCTAGCTCTTGCTCTGTCAGCAGTTTTGCACTATTTGCACTGTTAGCGCTGTTAGCTGCGAGCCTCCAGCAAGTAATTTCCTGTTCCTGGCCAGCAATGTAAACCAGGCACTCGTTGCAATGTAGCTAAATGTACCAATGCCAACTTAATTTGTGTCAATAATGCCTGTTACATCAAGGTTCCATTATAATGCCTCTAATAAGTTTAAATGAAGAATATACTATGTGATAGTTAAGGAATAGCATTTTAGTGAAATATTCGTATTCGTTGTCTTGCCGAGAGTCAGATGAAAGTTAAGCTGGGAGACGGTTAGTTTAGCTTGGCTTACCTGGTCACAAAAAAGGTCACAAAAAAGTGGACAGAGCTGTTCGCGCCTATTTCCATCTATCTTTATGCTAAGCTAAGCCATCTACCTCTTGTCACAAATAAGCGTATTTTCCAAAATGTCAAACTACTCCTTCAAATGAGACCTCAAACAAACACTATTTAATCCCATCTAGGAACTTCCACGTATGGAATGACTGCTGGATAGCGCGACTAGACCTGCCCCCTGGTTATGGAGGATGGCAGGCTGTTGACTCTACTCCCCAGGAAACGAGCCAGGGCACCTTCCGCTGCGGCCCCGCCTCCCTTAACGCCATCCGCTCTGGCCAGGTCTACCTCAAACACGACACACCGTTTGTCTTCGCTGAGGTGAGTGTTTGAAATTCACAAGCGGGCATTTTTTCAAGGCTCATTATGATTACTGAAGTGAAGGGAATGTGGTCAAACTAGATTGCAGGCACAGATCGTCTAAAAGAGTGAACTTTAGAACTGTATCAGGCATTAATTGTGACATGTTAATAGATGTAATTTTGTGAGTCTCAGCAGACGCCTTCTTTAGCAGCGTGCATGCTTTTCAAATAGAAAACTACTTTTTTCGGGTCCCTGTCTCTCGCTCAAGAACCGAGCTCACTATTATTCACAGTGAAAAAAAAGAAAGAAATTTCTTCCAATAGCCACTTGTACGAAGAAAGATTCATAATAAATAAGAGTGGTGTGCACTTTGGATCCACTTCATCGTCGGTATGAAAGGCAAACTTCTCATGTAGCCTCCTTGTGGATACTTTTCTATCAGGTCAACAGTGATAAGATCTTCTGGCAGAAGAACCTGGACGCCACTTTCAGCCAGATCCACAGTGAGAAGAAAGCTGTGGGCCACTGCATCAGCACTAAAGCAGTGGGCTCTGACGAGCGTGTGGACATCACGCACCTGTACAAACACCAAGAAGGTACTGGCAAGCATATCGTAATTTAATACTTTATTGCTGCATCGATCAACATTCCCCTCGTTTGACCCCACAACTGTCCACTTGCTCCTCACAATATTAAAATGTGTCTCTTGTTTGCTTGGTTTGAAGGAATGTGTGCCATATTTCCTGTGTCTGTTGATAAATCCCCCAAAAAACATTAGACCGAATGAGGCTCACTCACATTCTCCTCCCTATGCACCAGGTTCGGAGGAGGAACGCATCTCTGTGGAAACTGCCAGTCGCTTTGGCAGCAAGCCGGATGTCTACTCCACGGCCATGGCAGAGGACGTGTGCATTGAGGTGAAGATGGAGGGCGAGGGGCCCAGGATGGGTGCTGACGCCCATCTGAGCATCCTGGTGAAGAACCTGAGCTCGCAGCTGCGTCGGACCACTCTGCACAGCCAGGTGGCTGTCATGTACTACACCGGGGTGCTGAAGGGCACCATCAGGAAGGAGCAGATGCCTGTGGAGCTCTTGCCCAATGAAGGTAGTGTAAACGCTGCAATTGTTTCATACTAACAATGGCTCAAACATGTACGTGAAAGAGGTCGTCCACTGTGAGAGAGTTACAGTTATCATCCAACTATCGGTGAGTGGAAATTCAGGGCTGTAGTGTGAACGAGACACCCGGATCTACAAAGAGACTTAGCGTAATTTATAATACGGGTAGATCAAATCAAGCATTCTGATTGGTTGAGAGTGAGTCATGGGGTGTACTTTATTCAGCCATAAAGTACTGTACAGCCTGTTTACATTTAGAGCGTTCCATATCAGTGCGCACTTAAAATAACAGGTAGATTTAAATTGCGCGACCGTTAGCTGTCATTTCAAGCTTGACAGTTACCAAACATGTTTCGTGTAAACTTTGATGTTTTGGGGCGAATGACTTTTGATGAGAATGTCAGCGGTGAATAATGTATTTGTGGTCCCTGTTCCTGCTGTACAGTCAAACGTTGATACGGCTCACAGTCAGGAGAGCAGAGCAGATAACGCTCTGAGAGCAGACTAGTTAGCGGGGAGCGAGTTCGTAAACCCGGAAACTAAGATGAGGAATGAAAAGGGTTTGATCACAAAATCGTGATAATTTCCAGTGAGAGATAATTACGTTGGTAATTTCCTGACGCGAGGCAAGTTCTCTAAACATCATGGAGGAGAAAAATGACGGAGAAAAGACGGACAGAAGCAGCGAGAGCACTTCTTTACATCAGTGGTTGAGGGTCATCCTCCACCCCTGCTTTCAACAGGCAGTCAGTTTTATAGTCCCGTATGTGCGTCCCGTACACATACGGGACTATTTTCTCTGTTGCTGAAGTGTACAGCAACGTGTGGTGGCTACAACTATTTTGTGCTGAAAGGGAGCTTACTATTTATAAAGTCCCAGGTAACCGTATTATAAAAGCAATAAGGTACTCGAGGCAGTACTGTATCTACAATAATGTACAGTTCAAGGGTTTGCCAGCCCTCCGCTGCGCGTCAGGCCTAACAACTCCCTTGAACAGTACATTATTGACGATACAGTACTGCCTCGAGTACCTTATTGCTTAATTAACTCATTGGTTTGGTTTTGAAGGCCTGTAACTTTATTGTTTAGATTTACTCTGTGCTTGCAGCAAAAAAAGCACTAAAAACCTTCTGTACAATACCTGTCCACAAACAAACAGCAAGCAAATAGTTAACAATTAGCTGGTGATTATTCTCTCAGGAGCTGGTGGAGACCAAAACATAGCTGAAAGGAGAGTGATGAATGCTGATGTTGAGCTGGATCTATTAAGCAGCTGTTTGGCTAACTGCCATATTGACATAAAAGGCAACAAAAGTGATACGCCAGTGTCTATCTGAAGCTTACTAACATTAGCTGCCGGTACAGGTCATAGAAGACCAAAACATATTGAATTGAGCAAAGGTATGTTTTATTACTCGTGACTTTTCATTTGTGAGGGAAACATTTTCTAGTTTCAGAACTGATTGCAGTAGTCTCGCTTTAATGCAATTGAATGTACTGAAACAGCCAGGAGGAGCATTGCTAATAAGGGACTGTAGGTTTAACAAACTCGTCATAACATTAATGAGCAAGATTTGAAGGTGCCAGTTGGGGTGCTTAAAAAAAAAAGAAGAAGCTTGACAGAGCCAGGCTAGCCAGGCATTGTTTCTAGTCTTTATGCTAGCAGCTAAGGTATTACAATGCTGAATACTGAGCCCAGAGCCATTATCTGTTCCTCCCCACACAGAGAAGACCATTGAGTGGATGCTGCCCTACCAACAGTACCAAAACGAGCTGGTGGATC
Source organism: Myoxocephalus aenaeus (assembly GCA_038501785.1). Taxonomy (NCBI): domain Eukaryota; kingdom Metazoa; phylum Chordata; class Actinopteri; order Perciformes; family Cottidae; genus Myoxocephalus; species Myoxocephalus aenaeus. The sequence continues at coordinate 239,012 of JBAMJR010000067.1, forward strand.
AGGCAGCTCTGATGCTGACCCTGTCTGGGAGAGTCAGTGAGACCCAGCAAGTATTAGCCAACCAGACCACCTTCAGGCTCCGTACACCCGACCTCAACGTCACGGTAAGGGGTTGGTTTTTACCGCACATCTTCTTTTCCCCAAATGACAGGGGAAAAATGTTTTGTTCACCACTCCCGACTCATTTTGAATTGCCCCTCCGACAGCCTTTGGGAGAAGCTGTCGTTGGCAAGGAGATGGCAGCCAAGATTACCTTCACCAACCCTCTGCCACGTATGCTGAAGGACGTGGTGTTCAGGGTGGAGGGCCTGGGTCTGCAGAAGGGCCACGAGGTGGTTGTTGGGTAAGAACATATCTCTTCATCTCTTTCACACACACGTTTCCCTCAACATTTCCTTCCTTCAGACTAATATCCCACTCGTCTTCCCCGCCCCCCTTTCAGCGACGTAGGCGGCCACTCCACAGTGACACTGACGGAGCACTTCGTCCCCAGCCAGCCCGGATGCAGGAAGCTGGTGGCGTCTCTCGACTGCAAACAGCTCACGCAAGTGCACGGGGTGGCCAATATCGTAGTTCTCTCGCAGTGAGAAGCGACATCACTTCCTGTCCTCTCGTTTGTTCTTCATAAAATATGAACAGAGAGCATCTAATTATATGGAAAGTGTGCTGAGTTCCTGTATCTTAAACAATCTTGTTGGTTTTGTACTACAGAAGAATACAAATGTGGATATCTTTAAAACTATGAGTAGACAATTAGCACCTGTAGCATTGTCAGTATTATTTGCTTTTTTTACTTAAATATAAATCCACACTTATGCCTCGCTCTGAAATGTCTAAACTGTGGTGAAGTCTGCGGCAGGGTTTTTAAACCATGCGCAGGAAATGAAGTGCTTTGATTAACAAGCATCCGTTTATTGAAGTTATAAAAGCCTGACTACACGGACCGTCCAAAGACCAAAGAATGTGAAGGACAGTCGGGTCACGATCCCGTCGTGACAATGTAAACACTGTATGTCATGTGAGGAAAAGTACGTGAAAAGTGTTGTCGGACAAAACGAACCTCTCGTGGCTTACATGAAGGAAGGATACTGGGGGGTCCCCTAATTAGGGGACCCTAGGGCTATATGACCACGATATGAATACCAGACCCTATTGTCCTTGATCTCTAACGAATCCACAACTACTCGCCTTTAAAAAAAATATATATATATATTTTTAAACTTATTTTCAGCATAAATATGAAATTAAAATGAAATGATCCTTTATTGATACCCTTGGGGTTAAGTGTCTTGCTCAGGGACACTTCGACATGTGAACTATGGGGGGACTGGGGATCGAACCGGCTACCTTGTGGTTACGGAACTCAAGAGTCTGAGCAAGATTCCCCCAAATATTACTTTTTTTTATTGTATTGTTCGCTCCCTTCCCATCATCCCACAGAGTAATACTGCACATCTTTAGAAAGATTACGACCTAAAGCATCTAAATACTGCAATAATAATCACAATAAACACAAGCATTGACATTAAACGATCTTTAAAAAAGAAAGCAACCGACACGTCTCTTCTCACAAGTGTTACGGTACTATAGCAATTTAAATGAACTCCGGAACTCCGGATGAGGAGATAGCACAGTTTTAGTAAAAAACAACAACACAATTCTCATTTCCTGGGATGAGAATGGGCTTATAAGGTTTCAAAAGGACTGGTGGTGAAATTCACATTGACATTCTGCAAAGGGCACATTCTTATAATTCACGTTTCACAGGATATGTTTAAAAGGTTGTTTTAATCACCAGGTGGAATGCCACATTATTAACCCCTCCTTTATTTGGACAAGTTAGCTCTGTTAACTCTGGAATTTGCAGAATGCAAACAAACTAAATGTTCCCCTTGGGAAGAGTTCTACCAGATGTTGTTCTGTGTTTTTCTCCAACGTCAGGTGTGTACAAGAACCGAGTTCACCATTATTCACAGCAGGAAAAAAAGAAGGAATTTCTTTCCAAATCCACTTGTACAAAGCAAAGATTCAGCTTTGAAGCATATCGCAACCTCCCTGCACAATTGGACTCCATATCAAACCGCAGTGGCCTTAATTCACCTGAGCTTTACCCGGTTTCCCGGCTGTTTAACTTGAGCACTCAAAGTACAATGTGAAGAAAAGTATTTTAATAACATTACACTATTTATCTACCATATCTACCTGGACTGTTTATTTTGTGTTCCTGTATTGTGTGTGTTGTGATGATAATAAACCTAACACTGAAACGATGGCCTGACTCGCGAGTTCTACTTCCATTCATCGTTGGACAAGTCTTTACTGGAAAGAGGGGAAAGAAGATTTAATGGTACTGTAATGTTGAGATCAAGAGAGGGAGCAAGTGGCTACTTGTACTTTCCCATTCGAGCGATCAACCATTTTTCCTCTGGAGAAATCAAATGTGTTGAGTGTGGCATGATTTGAGGTTGAGTGATTAATTTCAACAGTGCCACTTGAGACAGGTGAGTTGACACACCTTTGCCGCCTTTCATCATTTGAGACATTGCTGTCTGACATATTCACAGGCACTTGGATATATGATTTTTTAAGTATTTTCTCTTCGACTTCCATTGGGAGGTTTGACTTCTTTTCCCTCACTGACTGCAGTGGCAAACCACATTGGAAAGTTAAGGCCAAGCTCTATAGGGAAGGTAAGGCTTGTCTTCGTAGTCTGATTCATCCCTTTTGTTCTGCTGCTCCGTGTTTCATCTGTTGCATAATGCAGTGCCGTAATCTCTCTTATTGAGCTGCAGTCTCTCAAAGGAACAGTGTGTATGATTTAGTGGCATAGTTGTGAGGTTGCAGATTGCAAGCAACAACATTTCCAAAGTGTGTCGGAGAACTACGGTGGCCTTCAGGTTAGGAGGATCTACTATAATAATAATAATTTGTTATTTTTCGTGACTAAATAATTGCTTTTAAAAACATATATAGAATATTTAAAAAACAGGATTAGAATAGATGTATAATTGAAATACATCTAAATATTGTTTCTAGAGCAGCAACAGCAATCGTTCACAGCAGCGATGTCACTATATTAAGTCATTAATATCTCACTGGAAACAACTCTAAAATGTAAATAAATCCAAATCCTCTGTAGGTGCCGCCGGTAGAGAGAGGAGGGCTGCTTTGTATACAAATATAATTAAAGCCATCAACATTGGGGCTTATAAATATTGCGGTCTTATACAATTTAGCGCTCGTTCACATTTAATACCGAGTTTCGCCATCTCTTACTTTAGGTACATGTGGAAAAACACAAAAAGCTCTCGTTATAGAGCCAGTGCTTGGTTTGTCCGTTCTGGGCTACTGTAGAAACACGGCAGTGCAACATGTCGAACTGCGTGAAAGAGGACATTTAAAAACTGCATTTTTTGATCGGTGAAACGTTCCACGATTGGGCGCCAGCTAGTGAGCCTTTTTGGCAAGTGCATGCCAGATTTGACTGCGTGTAATGTGCCTCAACAATATAAATACAGTTTAATGTAGGTTTGTTTCAAATTATAACAAAGAAAATGTAATGTTTGTAGTATTACTGACAAAATAAAAATGTACAGTCAGGTCCATAAATATTTGGACATTGACACATTTTTCATTATTTTGGCGCTGTACACCACAACAATGGAGTTGAAATGAAACAACATCAATATGTGCTTTAAGTGCAGACTTTCAGCTTTAATTTGAGGGTATTTACATCCAAACCAGGGGAACGGTGTAGGAACTACAACAAATGTGGCCACCCCGTTTTTAAGGGACCAAAAGTAACTAGACAAATTAATATAATCATAAATCTAATTGTCACTTTTAATACTTTGTTGAAAATCCTTTGCAGTCAATGACAGCCTGAAGTCTGGATTCCATAGACATCACCAGACGCTGGGTTTCGTCCCTGGTGATGCTCTGCCAGGCCTCTACTGCAACCGTCTTCAGTTCCTGCTGGTTCTTGGGGCATTTTCCCTTCAGTTTTGTCTTCAGCAAGTGAAATGCATGCTCAATTGGATTCAGGTCAGGTGATTGACTTGGCCATTGCAGAACATTCCACTTCTTTGCCTTAAAAAACTCCTTGGTTGCTTTCGCAGTATGCTTCGGGTCATTGTCCATCTGCACTGTGAAGCGCCGTCCAATGAGTTCTGAAGCATTTGGCTGAATATGAGCAGATAATATTGCCCGAAACACTTCCGAATTCATCCTGCTGCTTTTGTCAGCAGTCACATCATCAATAAATACAAGGGAACCAGTTCCATTGGCAGCCATACATGCCCACGCCATAACACTACCTCCACCATGCTTCACTGATGAGGTGGTATGCTTTGGATCATGAGCAGCTCCTTTCCTTCTCCATACTCTTCCCATCATTCTGGTACAAGTTTATCTTTGTCTCATCTGTCCATAGGATGTTCTTCCAGAATTGTACAGGCTCTTTTAGATGTTTTTTAGCAAACTCTAATCTGGTCTTCCTGTTTTTGAGGCTCACCAATGGTTTACATCTTGTGGTGAACCCTCTGTATTTACTCTGGTGAAGTCTTCTCTTGATTGTGGACTTTGACACAGATACACCTACCTCCTGGAGAGTGTTCTTGATCTGGCCAACTGTTGTGAAGGGGTTTTTCTTCACCAGGGAAATGATTCTTCTGTCATCCACCACAGTTGTCTTCCGTGGTCTGCCGGGTCTTTTGGTGTTGCTGAGCTCACCAGTGCGTTCTTTCTTAAGAATGTACCGAACAGTTGATTTGGCCACACCTAATGTGTTTGCTATCTCTGATGGTTTTGTTTCGATTTTTCATCCTAATGATGGCTTGCTTCACTGATAGAGACAGCTCTTTGGACTTCATATTGAGAGTTGACTGCAACAGATTCCAAACACAAATACCACACCTGAAATGAACTCCAGACCTTGTATCTACTCCTTGTAAATGAAATAACAAGGGAATACACACACCTGACCTTGGAACAGCTGAGCAGCCAATTGTCCAATTACTTTTGGTCCCTTAAAAAGAGGGTGGCCACATTTTAATTTGTTGTAGTTCCTACACCGTTCACCTGATTTGGATGTAAATACCCTCAAGTTAAAGCTGAAAGTCTGCACTTAAAGCACATCTTGTTTTCATTTCAACTACATTGTTGTGGTGTACAGCGCCAAAATAATGAAAAATGTGTCAATGTCCAAATATTTATGGACCTGACTGTATATATTGCTTGAGATCAAACTTACATTATGTAAAATACAAAATGTACCTCGACCAGCTGCAACATTAAAATGCTTTTTGAATAGTTGTAACTACTGATAACATTTTAATTATATAAATATAATAGTATATGGGCAATAACTGGCACTTTTATTCAACATTTGGCTGATACTATTTGTGCTTCCACTAGCCATTTCCATTTTCCAATGCAGAAATGAAAAGCACCACCACTGAAACAAATGGGAATGACACTCGTTACTGACCTCTACTGGTTGGGCCACATCGTGCGTCACATGTGGACTTCCACAGTAACAGTTTATTGTTTTCACGGTATAAAACACAAGCAGCCGTTTGATACGGTGCGGAATATATAAAGAGAAAAGCAAGGCTTAAAGACAAGATATCTGATACAGTACTTAACGTGAGGCACATAAAAAAAGAAAGTTGAGTCAGTAGCCATGTGGCTGCGCCGTCACACATAACCTCAGTGCATCCAGAGTAGTGAGTGTTTCACTTCCTGTTAAAAACACAATGGGCAACATAATTTTGCATAAGTACAATTACTATTCTGTATGATCACATTAACCAACGTATTAAATCTTATAAATAAAACCATTTCCCCCTACAATATGTCATCTTATAAATTGACAACAGAACTTGGCAACAATCTACTGTGAGAACAGGAATCGGAAACAAAGAACATCCAAACGCATGTTGAGCTACTGGATGTCTCGATACGCCACAGACACCGAACCATCCAGCGTGCTCCACATGCACAGGTTGTAGTGATTAACACCCCATCACGAATTGTCTTCATACTTTCAGTCCTTATGCACACAAAGGCACGTACAAACACACACTGGCTGTCAGTTAACAGAGTTGCATATCTTTTCCACCACTCTGTTGAACTCCTCTGGTTGATCAGCATACACGTGGTGGGAAGCGTCGTCTATCAGCTGCACAGTGGAATAGATAAGAAAATGAAGAGAGACAACAAGTCAGCAACAATGATGTACCGACGCGTGAAGACGACTACATTCACCGCCTCGCGGTTGTACGCCTCCGCCAACCAACATCATGGTCGACATCCATGGCTGTCAAAGAAATTCATTTTGTCCTATTAAAGAGACTGAACTATGGTTCGCACATGAAATCTTGAGTTATGGAACAACACAAAAAGGAGTATTTTTGTGAGCTCACGGTGACCAAAAATTAAGAATGGGTTCATCCTCGAGTCCTTTACCTCGAGGAGTTTCTGAGATATCAACCCAAAAGAAGAATGACGCCAATCCAAAGTAGATCTGCGCGTTTTGGACTCCTAAACCCTCATGACTCTACCCTCCGTTTCTACTCACGATGACTCTGGTCGGGGCCTGGTTCCTAATCTGGACCACGCTGTCCCCAGACGAGCTGTCCACCCAGGATCGAGCTCCGTACAGCATGGTGAGGGGCATGGAGGGGGGCAGCTGGTGAACCCGCTCCAGCATGGGCCTCTTGGCCCAGCCCAGAGACTCCGCCATGGCCCCGAAACCCACCTCGCCACTGGGAGGAGGAGAGGAAACGGACAAGGTGGTAGGACCTTGGTCGGCTTTTTTGTAGGCATCATGTTGGACAATGGAGAATGTGACGAAGTGCGTTTTTTGCTCACCTCGGGGTTTGTGCATTACAGTGGTAGATGTACTGAGTCATGGTGTCATCCTCAAACAGATTTTCGAATTTCCTTTTGAAATCGGGACGGAATCTGTTCACCAAGCCCGGACCTGAAATCAATGACACGCCGGAAGATGAGCGGAAAGCGCGTGGTGTGGCGCGGTACGACATTAGACGAACAACGGTATCTCACCCCACGGCCCCGCAGCTCTGATGACGGCCAGCGGGTTGAAGAGAGACACCACTGCAGCAATGGCCTTCACCCAGCGCGGCAGGGGCGGCCGCTTCACCACCTCTGTCCCCTGGTCTTGACCCTCCGGGGCTGTTGTCTGGGGTCGCTCAGGGAAACCCCATGGGTCCACCAGGATCAGATGAGACACTCTACAGGAGGAGAGCAGGGTAAGTTGTCATGTCATTTCCTTTCAATTGGCATTCATTATCATCGGTCAATCAGGGGTGTGCCCTGCCGTGTTTTGGGATACCACCACCGCCAAAGTCAAGAATTTGTCAAATTTTATAAAGAGTAAGCCTCAAAATATTACTAATAAATTAGCTTTATTGCTGAAAATGAAAGCCTTTGCACACTCAAGTGAAGAAAAAAAACGTGCCCATGTAAAGAGTAGATTGGAATCAGGGATGACAAAGGATGAACAAAACAAAAATGATACAGTAGTGATTGTGCTCCTTGCTAATGTCAGTCATTCATTTGTTTGGAACTAGCCTCATCCATCTTTTTTCATAGCAAATGGAATAATACAAATAAAAATGATCAGACTCAGTTAGCAAGGTTTCTATGCTAAACTATTTTTATCGGATGACGGATTTTGAGAATTTAGGACTTGGTGTGCAGCAAGGATGGAGGGTCACGTTGCGAACCATTCATTGACAAGGTGCAGTCACTTCGTAGAGTCTGTTGTCACCGTGAGGTTGCCAGGCAACCAGGAAACCACTAGATGTGACTGCACCTGGTCTAGAAATTAAAAGTTGGTAAAAAAAGTTTGCGACCTAAATTCTGTTCTTTATTTTAGATACGAGCCAGAAATATTCAACCATCCATCCATCCATCCATTTTCGACCGCTTATCCGGGGTCGGGTCGCGGTGGCAGTAGGTTCAGTAGACCGACCCAGGCTTCCCTCTCACCCGCAACACTTTCCAGCTCATCCTGGGGGATCCCGAGGCGTTCCAAGGCCAGCCGGGAGATATAATCCCTCCAGCGTGTCCTCGGTCTTCCCCGGGGTCTCCTACCAGTTGGACGTGCCTGGAAAACCTCTAATGGGAGGCGTCCAGGAGGCATCCTGATTAGATGCCCGAACCACCTCAGCTGACTCCTTTCGACACGAAGGAGCAGCGACTCGACTCCAAGCTCCCTCCTGATGTCCGAGCTCCTTACCCTATCTCTAAGGCTGAGCCCGGCCACCCTACGGAGGAAGCTCATTTCGTCCGCTTGTATCCGAGACCTCGTTCTTTCGGTCACGACCCAGAGTTCGTGACCATAGGTGAGGGTTGGAACGTAGACCGACCAGTAAATGGAGAGCTTCGCCTTCCGGCTCAGCTCCCTCTTCACCAAGACGGACCGGAAATATTCAACATGACATTAAATGTTGAAAAACAATCTCTGGCTTCACTAATATCTTTCCATTGGACATGACTTACTGAAGTCTTTAATTCTCAAACGACAACAAAACACCAAATCACTGCCAGCTGTAAGTAATCCGTTCTGCAGCTGCGCCTCATTACCTGATGTTTTAGACCGCACCACATTAGGCATCATTACCTAGAAGGGTACTGGATGGCGTAGGAGGTAGCCAGGTACCCACCGAGACTGTGTCCCAGCAGAACCATGTCCTCCAGACCCACGGACTGTCTCCACTGCTCAATGGACTCGACAAACTGCTCCTCCGCCTTGGCGGCATCCGAGGGGAAGGGAGGCCTGGAACTCCTGCCGAAGCCCAGGAGGTCAAAGGCGTAGAGCGACCGCGACCGACTCAGCGCGTCCATGTTCCGGATCCACAGGCCTACCCCGCCTCCAAAGCCGTGGACCATCACCAGGGGAGTCTTCGGGGCTAGAAGGACGTAGGAGTTATGCAATGGGTCGTATCATGCACACATTAGCACTGTGGAATTACAGCGGTTGCCTCACGCTAAGCAAACAAAGGCCAAGAGGAGGGTGATACCTTGTTCTGCAGGCTTGCACGCCGCCTTCTTGGTTAGAGTCAGAGTCCATATGCGATCCTGGTTTGGCAGGGTCACAAACCGAGCCCATAGGTCGTTCTGAATACCTGTGGTGACCAGACATGGACTAAAGTATCAGTATACCCTCAGTTAAGTTTGTTGTATAGCTGGTGACATAACTGTGTCGTATTACACTTACACAAGACTCACAGGTGTTTTATAAAGAGTTAGCAGCTTTTATATAGCATTACAAGTGATTAGCAACATTCATAATCACTTCCTGGTGGTTAAATGATCTGCCGGCACACGTCAAAACAGTCTTACAAGCAAGAATCTTGGACTCAGTTGTCTTCAAAAGGGACATGGAGGTCGGACGCCAGGAGGGCCACCAGTTCCAGATTGAACTCGACCTGACAAGAGGGAGGCAAGAAAATAGGGGAAAAAAGAATAAGTAGGCAGTGGTTGACCGTACAGGGATACACAACTAAAATGTTTCAAACGCCGGTGCTGTGGGGAATTAATCGTATTAATTTCCCTGTGAGAAAACGCTCAGAAGTTAAGTAATTTATTAACAGACACTTAGAATAATTCAGCCGACTGATCAGAGCTCTTTCTCCTCGCAATGATGGTTTGAGGTCTGACAAGGCAAAGATGTATCATAATTACCAAGAGGTCAGAGGTCACACCCCACCCTCTCTGGTTGGCATAGCAAAAGGCCAGTCTTGTATATCCACATGTACACCACCAGGCCTTCTACCTGTTATGTAATCGCCATGCAATTGAAAAAAAAAAAGTGCCGTGCCATGTCATGCAACTGGCTCACGATGGTGTGTCACTCACAGCCGCTCTTCTCTCCAGTGAATACAAACTTCACCCTCCCCCCCCCCCCCAAAAAAAAGAGACCAGCTAAACAGGAGTGGCAGATCAAGACTACCACTGCCTTACTAATAACAACCCTCATCTCCCACCGAAACAGAGTCCTTAAAAGGGTGAATTTAAGAAATGTAAAATCGAGAAAATGACCTCAGAGGGTTAAGTTCACAAGTTACAAGCAACTTCGCGATCATTTTACACTGATTTCACGAATTGTTTCCAACCATTCCTGTCACAAAGTTCACCAACAACAGCTGTGTTATATTAGAGGAACATAAGGGGCTACATTTATAACATGTTCCAAGTGAAGTGGTACAAATATCTATATAGATAGAAACGCACACATAGACAACACGCGTGTATTAAATGTGTTTGCTGATGTTACAATGACGCAGCACTTCAGTGGAGTATTGTACAACAGTCCCTTACGCACGCGCCTTAAAGGGGAGAAGCGACACATTAAACCGTTGGGTTTTCTAAAGTTTAGCTAGCTCGTGACGTAATCAGACACAAGGTTGTCTCCGGCTGTTTATCTACCGAAGTTGAACGTGACTTACTCGGTTTCAAACTCGTTCTGCCCCGGAGCTGTGGTTGTTGTCGCGGGGTCCATCGGTTGACATGTTCTGGTGACTATGGTTCAAATAAGTGAAATTATGGGGTTGGCAACACGCACCTTTTATCTCTCCTTAGAAATTATACAAACTCGTTCATTCTTCGGTCAGCTGAGCGCGAAGATGGTCCGCTGCGAAGATGTGCTCAGTGGTACGAAAGAAAAAGCGGAACGCAAAGTCTGACGGGGCGTCACAACTAAACGCGTTTCTTACCCACAAGCAGCCAAATGGACGGCGAGTGCAGCTATTATTTATGATAAATTGCTGTCACTATACACAACGTTTCCGCGTGTGTTTGTGTGGATTACTAATTGGTGAAATTCAAACCCTAGGATTCTCATATTTGGCACCGGGGCCGTCTGCGTCCCAAGAAAATTGGTGCCATCAGCCGTATCTCGAAATACTGGCAGAGTAAGCCCTCTGTCTCCTTTTCAACTCCTCTGTGCTGTAACGGTGGGCGGCGCCAACTCTCTTCTCTCCGAGCGACTCGGAACCCCGCGCTCGCGTTCAATGCTCGGAATGTATTCTTTGTAACACCCAAGGCCGCTTCCGGTTTACGAGGACACGTCACTTTTTCGACTGAGGAAGAGAACCTGTGCATAAGCTCATTGACCCCCGTTTGTACAAATTAGACGACAAAAAACAAACTATGTCGAACTCGGTCCTCTCGGTTGTTGGTCGGTTTCTAGAGGAGTACACCACCACGACGCCCAACAAGCTGAAGGTGGTGGATTCGTATTTGTTTTACATCTTGTTGACAGGAGCGCTGCAGTTCCTCTACTGTCTGCTCGTCGGCACCTTCCCCTTCAACAGCTTTCTGTCGGGCTTCATCTCGTGTGTGGGCGCTTTCATCCTCGGAGGTAAATTCTTGCTCGGTTAACTGTTTTATCTCGCCGACCACGCGTCGGTTTCATCGGGGTTTCCGTCTCTGGACTTCTGGCCCGCTCGTGAACGTGTGTGCAGACACGTCAGCTAACCATGCTAGGCTCGAGCTGTGGCTAACTATGTAGGAGGAAGATAAATACATACACCATCCAGTATGGCGATGTTCTCCTGCTCTATTAGAATAGATAAGTGCACGGAACTGCATCTTAAAGTGATCTCTCTGCGTTTGTAGGAAGGTGTTTAATGTAAAGGTGATTGATTTGTGGTTTTAGTGACGTTAAAATTACTTTTTTTTCCCCACACAGTTTTTTGGTGTGTGTGATCAGACTAAATAATTAGAAATGCATAATGCATTATTTATGATTCAATCAAATTCAACACTTTCAAGGACTACAGGTTCCAAAACTAGCATAGAGCTGATCCAGTATCAAGTCCCCTTTATGAAGGCAGGAGTGTTGCATTAGACTGCATCCGGGTCCGCCAGGTGCACCTCATAAACCTGGGTATACCCTAGTACGTAATCTCAGAATTAATGGTTTTCCCCATGGTGGAGGAAAGTGGGAACCCCTGTTAACTCAGAGCTCGTATTGACATAACTAGACGACTTGGGAACTTCTATGAATAATAAAGGAGGTGAGATTGTGGTGATCATAACGTAAACTGCGTTGAACTGCGTGATTACTCTATTTAATTGTTTGACTATGAAAATGTCAGAAGATGATGGGAAAATGTGCAAGTAAATCCCAACGATGTTCAGTGATGGAAACGAGCAGCAAAGCGTCTCTCGCCAACATTTTCGGTGCAATATGTGTTATTAATAAAACTGTCTTCTTTCCTTTTTCTTAGTGTGTCTTCGTATCCAGATCAACCCACAGAACAAAGGAGATTTCCTGTCCATCTCCCCGGAGAGAGCCTTCGCTGACTTCCTATTCGCTCACACCGTCCTCCATCTGGTTGTGATGAACTTCATTGGTTGAAACGGACGTGCGTCTGACTCTTGATGTCCTCCCTCTCAGGTGGATATCTCACACGTCTCAGTTTATGAGTTTTAAAAAAAGTTGCCGCTTTTGCTCGAATTCCTGCTGTAACATTATAGTCCAAACCCCCATTTCAACACATCCAGTCATCAGATTATATTCTGCAGTAAACTTTCCTTCCAGCTGTATGCTGCTCAAAGTATGACATTTCTGCAGCTGTTGGTTTATTCTATTTTCTGGTTTGAAGTGATTTCTCCCATATGAAGTTGCAGCTAGCACTTTATGTCGCCTTGATAGAGCCCACAAACCAATTAGGCCTGAACGTCCTTTAGTTCTGACATGGTATGTTCCGATTTTTGAAATAGTTTAAACCAGACTAGTCAAGGTCATGAACGCCACCAAATAGTTTGAAGAATGGGTTCTTTTCATGTGTTTTTTGTATTGCTGGTATTCTTTTGAATAAGACAACATTAATAATCTCTGGAGTGTGAGATGCGTGAGTGTTGATAGGGTAGTCTCTCTCAATAGGCAATACATGAGAGAATGTATCCAGTCCAAGGATGATGACTGTACTGTGTTGGTTTGTGCTTGTAGAACAAGTCTGACTACTCTGAGTGATCCACATGCTTTGCTAGAAAACGGTGTTATTGAATTTTAGGCTTGGTATCGGCATACTGCATTCTCTTGTTTCTCATCTGCGTTTAAATAACTGCTCTGGTAACCTCAATGTCAACTCAACCACCTCTTTTTCTTTTTTCATAGATCACGCCAAGACAAAATATCAAAACTCCCCTTCAGGGGACAACTGTCACATCCCACCCATCAACACTGAATTAGTTGCACATGCCACACAAACATGCAGTACAATTTTCTTACAGATATGGATTGATTTCTTGCATTCTCTTTTTTCTTTTTTACATACAAATTTGTAAAGCATTCCCTTTTGCACTGAGAAGAATAAATAAAAACAACTCAAATGGTGACCTTGAGTATACAGAAGCAGTTCTTGACAGTATTTTCAACAACAGACTGAGTGAGGACCGGTGTTTTCATACATTTGTACATTACAGGCGGAACAAAATGTTAACGAGTGATAACGCCATACAGTCCCATTTGACCACTGAAATTTTAATTTCTATTAATTGATCCCATGAAACATCAGACAGTGGAACCCCTTAACCCCTATTTATGAGGGTGATGGCTATATAGTCATATTACAGCCTTTAAAAATATGACTTTTTACACCAGGATTTGCAGAGGGGGCGACATGCTATATTTGGAGTGAGCTACAGGAAAGATAAATGTTAAAACGGTTCACGGGGCGGGGAAAAATAGCGAAAATTGCAACACGGATTGCTATTTTCTTTATTCTTTTCCTTCAAGTTGAAGAACTGAGACTCAGTATATTCCTGAGCCAATGAGAGCGAGTGAGTGCAGCCGAGGCTTTCTGCCCATCATGCTAAGAGAGGAGGGCGAGAACATTGCACCCCTTGAGCAATGAGTGGGTTTGCTTCGATTGCCTGCTCTGGAACACCTGATGGAAACGCATTCCAGCTCAGTTGATTGTGGCTCTGCAGAGCCACTTAACGTTTGTCAAAGACCACGCTGACCTGAGGGGTTCATTGCAGCTAGTTTCCTCGTTGGGTGAGGGGTGGGCGGGATTGGATTGGAACTGCCTCGCATACAGAGATGACAAAACGGACCGAATCAAGTCGGCGTCCCGTGTTTCTTCAGGTCCTCTACATCTCTTCCTATGCCGCTTTGATAGCAGGCAAGAGAGGTACCCACCTCTAAATATTAAAGGCATAACTTTAGCATCGGCCCTTTTTGAAAAAATGTGTTGGCATTAAGGTGCGAGAGGTAATTTTTTGTTGTTGACATATCTCACTTGAAAGAATTTAAACGAGGAGTTGAGGATAACACATTTCTACTTGAGTGAGCATTCTAACAAAAAGGTCTGGGTTTCCCATCTTTTAACCTATAAGCCACTCATTAAATGTCTTAACTGGAGGTTACTTGGTGTCTGTGGTGGAAGATGTATTCTGATCATTTACTCAATTAAAAGTAGCAAAACCACTCCCAATATACTCCATTACAAGCAAAAGTCAAAATCATATTTAAATGTACACTCATTAGTATTATTAGCAACATTTACTTTCAGATTAAAAGTACCACTACTCGGGCAAAGTGGCCCATGTTACAGATGTATGTATATGTACTATTTATTGTACAATATTACTGGTGCATTTACATGTAAGCCACATTTTAGTGTCCTGATTGCTCGAGGTAGAGCAGATTCTATACGGTTTGGTATGTAAAATGCATCTCATTTGATACGGTCAATGTAGGTTTGTTGAAAAGAGTAAATGTAGAAAGTGCAACATTTTCCTCCAAATGTCGAGTTGAAGTATAAAGTACCGTTGAGTAAATGTACTTTCCACCACTGCTTACTGTACTTTGTGTACAATTTGAGTATCTTGCTGAAAGTTGACGATATTTTAAGGGGTAATTTATACCGCAGACTTGGACTGTGATATTGTCTTTTTGACCAAACTGCTTCCTCTTACATCTCATTAACTATTCTGAAACATGGAGGAAAGTTGGGACCATCGAGCACATCCTGTTTTGGTTTTAATTCACCAAAATCAATCTCTCGCGACAGAGAGCAACAGATCTGTGAACCAGCCCTTCACACTGCCGGTACTGCGATATGGCAGTGAGCTTGAAATGCTGTGACTAATTAGTTTTGGGGAAAGTTTCGATTCTCAAGTCTGCCAGGATGACTGTTGCAGGAAGGTGTTCAGTTTCAGTTCTGTTTTCCCAGGAAACAGATGACCATAAAAGGCCTCACAGCTAAAAAAAAAAAAAAAAAAAAAAAGGGTGTCTAGGGACATCCACGACACCCTTCACAGAGCAAATTGGAAGCCTTGGAATAATTGTTTGTTAATTCAGTGGCTGATGACGACGGGGGCCTCGAGAATGGGGGGGGTGACTGTGTGTAGGAGCTTAATCCGACAAATGAAGACTGGACCAAATCCAAAGTTTTCAGGCATCAAAATCAAATTATTTCATTATAGCATGCCAAATGAATCCTCTGCATGCATGGTGGGAAGGCACTTGGCATTTGGTTGCTTGGGAGGTTATATAAAGAATACAAAATAATGGATAACTGTGAAATGCAGGAGATATAAGATGAATGACGGATATGTTTCAATTAAAAAAGACCCCAAACTGTAGTTACATTTTTTTTACATAAATTCCACAATCCAAAATAAGCATTTGTTGCTCAGAGTTTTGATACAATTGATACCAAACACAAAAGCTAATAAGTATGTTTCCCAAAATGCAGTTATTCTGTGGTCTTGATTTCTTGTAGATTTGGGAGTCCAGTATCAAAGAAATACAAAAGATGTCAGCAAATGGTTCACTTAATAGAAAATACCCAAAAATGTTTTAGGTCATAAAAAGAGATCAGACTCTTGGCACCTACATGGTTAATATCTTGAACATCTGGAGCCAACTTGTGGTCACATGACCGAGGGGCTTATTGGCATTGCAGAACCGGGAGTCTGTGTTGAGACAAGGAAGAGAGTTCCTCAAACTCACGGCGAAACATGCTGCGACCCTTTCTACTCGCCCTCAGCCTGTTACCATGGATCCCAGGTATTAACCGAGAGCATATATGCTTATTAGAGTTGTACAATATCCCTGTTGTAGTCTTTTCTATCCAGATAATTGAGGGAAAAGGAGAGGGTGATTAATGTCTATCATGCAGCCCCCTCACGTTTAACTCAGCTTTCGGCAAATTCTCATGCTTCAGATCTCTTTACTATTTTATCACTTCTCCGTATTAATCATCGTTGAGGAATGACTAGCAAGGTTGCTAATGTTATTTTTCTGCTTGAGCCAGAGAAGGATTGTGTGTTGTTGTCCTTTTCTTTTTTTAAATCTTCCAAGCCTCCGTGCCGCTTGCCCATGGCAACATTATGTTTGATGTTTATTTTGCCAAGTCTCCAAAAGCCTGTTATATTTGTCCGCCCAAAATCTCTACTTTAGAGGGATAATCCAATTTTGAAATACAGGGAAGTTAAATAGGGAATAGTGTTTTGTCACAAAGGAAACTGAAACCATAAATGTGGTAGGAGTATTGCTCAAGGCCACTTTCTCCGCCACTTTCTCCTAAACCATGGATAACAAATGTCCACTGTGAGTCTTGTTTTGACTGCGGCGTGGCTGAGAGTCTGAGCTCAAGTTGGAACTCAGCACTCAATCATGTCCACTCTCTGCCAGCCTTCCTCTGCAGGGTAACCACTGAGGGAGAGCTCTCAGTCATGGAGGGTCAATCCCTCACAGTCCCGTGTCATTATGACCCCCAGTATGCCGGCTATGTGAAGTACTGGTGCCAGGGGAAGATGAGGGAGTTCTGCACCAGCTTGGCTCGAACCGATCTGGCCAATCCAGCCACCGAGAAGGTGAGCATCTTCGACGACCCCGTCCAGCAGGTGTTCACTGTGACCATGGGCGACCTGAAAGAGGGGGACTCCGGCTGGTACATGTGCGGCGTGGAGGTGGGCGGCGCGTGGACCGCCGACGTTGTCGCTTACACGTACATCAAGGTCGTTCATGGTGAGTAATGGAGTGATTTTGAACTGACGTGCGTTTTGTTGATCGCCGTTGAAAAGGTAATTTTAATGCATTTCGAATGCTTCAATTACAAATAACAAATATTGAAAAAGATTTAGTGGCCTCTAGTGGTGTGTCGTAGATTGCAACCAACTGAATAGTCCCTATGTTTCCAAGACTGCGGTTTAGTGAGCTGTCGAGTGCGAAAGAAACCGTGGTAATAACGCTCAGACAGCGGTACAACGGTTTTGCCCTCTGCGGCTCACTTTACCACACTTTTGCAATTATGGTGGGGAACTACGGTGGCCTTCAGGTAACAGAAATGTTAAAGGTTCTGGCCAGAGCCTGAGTGAAATGACCCGGAAGTATCTAAGTGGCCGCCATGATAAGTGCTGGTTGAATTCTCTAAATGCAAAGGAAAGGAGCTTCAATGCTTTCTTACTTAGCTCCTTTAGCATAGGAACCACTGTACCTGTCTCTGTGAAAGGAAAGGAGATAATGCCGCCCACAATTCCTTGCGGCGGCAACATTTAAAGTTCACAAGAACAAACGATCATGACCGCCAAATGCTGATCATGTAAATAACCTTTGCTTTAACTTGGAAATACTTAATAATCTGTTAAACCTGCTGGCAAACTACAAACGTTACATTGATGTTGCTGAAAACTGCTGTAAAGTGATCAAACTGCTGTAAAGTGATCAAACTGCTGTATTTGATATTCTCTCTGGTGTTGTACTGCAGCCTCAGCCCTCATTCTTTTATATGACTTCAGCTACAGAAGCTTTGATGAAAGAGTTAAACTGGACGAGCTCTTTAGTCTGAGTCATGTTTCTGATTAACATCTTTTGAATCAACTATTTTGTCACATTACAATAAAACACTATCAAGTCAACACTTAGGTCAAACTGAGTTCAAACTGTGGTATTTCATAAACTGTTGTCTGACTGCATGTTCTTATGATCAGATTATAATCTGCATATAAACCATAACAACTAACGATGTGTGTCATATCCCTTTTATTTCATAAAGGGATATGACACACATCGTTAGTGGAATACGGTAATTAATTCAGCATGTTTGAAACTGAACAAAGAGACAGTTTAGTAGCTTTGTACTGTCTGTGAAAAATCCCTTGGTTTCACTTTCATATTCCTTCTTTCATTTCTATTCCAACCTCGTTAATAAAGTAATACTTTGAACCGGGTTGTTTAAATCGTCTGCATGACGCATCACTGTAAGAACACGGATGAAGTATCTAAGATGCGCTTTTTTGTAGTCCATCTTCAGAACATTGTAGTTTCACCGCTGCAGACCGACATCACTAACATGCGCCTGCCGTCGCATCATAACTACGTCGCTTACTGAAAGTGGAGTCGGATTTACTAAACACCGCGGTTGTCTTTTCCTAACTCCTTATGAATTCTCCTTCCCATCTTTCCTTGACCCCGTGACGTTTTCCATAGAGGTCAAGGAAAAGTGGTTAGGGTTCAACGTTAGGAGGTAATTATTTGACTATTTGAGTGCAGCCCCAGTGTTTGGTTTGTCCATTCTGGGCTACTGTAGAAACATGATGGACTCTGTGAAAAGGACTTGCTCCCATATGTAAATATGAGGGACACAAGGAGTCTTAGTTTCAGGTGATTGTACACAAAAGTTAAAAACAGTTTATCATACTCCATTTCTGCTAATCGATCACCCACAATGCTACACACTGGCCCTTTAAGCTTGCATTCCTTTCCTGCAGGTATGTCAGTGGTAAACAGCCGACTGAGTGGGGAAGAAGGGAGTAGCGTCACAGTGGAATGCCACTACAGTGAGAGATACAGGTATTTTATTGCCAAATTCAACATATTAAGATTCTGTTGTTGTTGTTATTGTGTTTTTTTTTTACCATCAGACAATGAACAATCCACACTTTTCAAAAACACATTTCTAAAGCATAAATGTAAACCTGAAAAAACATGGTTGTTTGTTGAAAGAAAAAAATCTTCAATTCAAGCCAAACTGTGATGGACAGTGAGCCTTCACTGACTCCCCTGTGACTGCCTGCAAACAGAGACAGCGAGAAGAAGTGGTGTCGGAGTGGAGACTGGAGCTCCTGTCTGGTGACTGGTTCTGAGGGGAGCTACGAAGACACTTCAGTGGCCATCAGCGATGACAGAACTAGGACTTTCACTATAACCTTAAAGAAGCTGCGGATGAGAGATAGCGGCTGGTACTGGTGCTCTGTGGGAGCGCAGCAGATGCTGGTGCATGTGCTGGTCACACCAAGACCCACGACTAGTAGGTTGACAAAGAAAAAAGAATATATATAACAAATCATTCTTTAATATCATACATTTTATGGGAAATTTAGACAAGTTAGTGAGACACTTCTAATTGATTCATTGTAGGCTTGTTGTGAAGTATAAATCGATAATTTTTTTGGCACTTGGGTTGGCAGACCAAGCAGACACAACATTTACATTTACTCCTAATGCCCCCCCCCAAAATGCCAAGGGGCCTATTTAAGTCCAATAGTCACTCTCCTTTTAGCTTTGTTGTGGTTTCCACTAACTACTGGGAATAATATCCCCCTCAGTAGCCACAGTGGACTGAAAACAGCTATGGTTAGAAAAGAGGTTCATGAGAACCATGAGAGTGAATCATGAGAAGTTAATTTGCGGGTGGGGAAATCAAAACAACGAGCTTAAAGAAACTAAAAGGCTCAATAGAGGGCTGCCAGAATGAGTCCTCAACCCTAGAGTTGGCATTTTTACATCTCTGCCTCATTTGGAAGTCATTGTTTTTTTTTAAATGTTTTTTTGTGGTCAGATGTCTGTAATAAGGTTTAACACAAGCTTAAGACGATTCGTTCCAGACGATACACCACTCTTTTACATGCCTTAAAAAAGGCAGTTGCTAAGAAGCGGCTAAATGTCGTCAACACGCGCGTGCAACTTTAGCTGAGTGAAGTCATGTGACCATGGTATAGTTTGTTTGTAGCCAAACGCGAGCTTTTTTTCCATCTAAAATCCTAAGAAAATACATCTCCTTGGCTTTCTGCTGAGGGACTCAGTGCGGTTCTAACTTCTCGATTGGCCTCCAAAAATATCCAAAAATAAAGTTATCCCTGCAGCACTCTATTAAGGTTGAGTGATGAATCTTTGTGAGTTTGTCACTATAGCTATCACTTTCACAGTAAGCATAATAATTTGACTCATTATTGCAACTTGAAAAAAATACTTTTTTCATCATCCTAAACCACGAGCCTCGCAAAGCCGGCCCAATTCTCACAAGCCTGGATTTCAGTCTGGGAAACTTCTATTAAAATCTGTTGAGCTTAGCTTGGTAGGTTAAAAAAAGCAGACAAATCAGTGTACTATGGGGAGATGATTAGATGGTCATCTGACTCACAAATGGAAACTCTCTCAACCCCATTAAAAGCTATTTAAACCGGGCATTGTGTGTATGAAAAAGGGGCAAAATGCTGATGCCACGTGGCTTCTTCCCCACGGTCATCACTCTGCAGCAGCTGAATGAGAAAGCCAAGAGCAGCTCTGAAGATCAATATGTGTTTGTGACAGATGGCGAGGGGTTCATATAGGTCTGCAGCTGTACAAAGGTATTGATCATCACAAGTCGCTTATCAAGGAATATTGATGCCGTGAACTCTGCGGGGTGCTGCTGCAAACACTCTTTTACTTATAAAAGTGCATTGTTTCTTTCTTTTTTAAAGCAATACTGTGTTTATCCTTAGCTGCAGGGACTGCGATATCCCCACCAACACCGAGTCAGTCTGTTGCGCACCTGCCTCCGGCCAAGCCCATCACTGAGGAGTCCCGGAACATTCACAGGCAAGAGGACTGAAGCTCTGTCATTCTTTTGGCGCCACGTCACTCTGTAAAAACAGATGCAGCACGGGGCCCTGAGCTGCTATTGAAGCCGGACCCTGTGTTCAGACCACTGAGTGCTTGTGTCTGTGTTTTAGCCACATCTTGGAGTCCTTGCTGGTGTGTGCCTCCATCATCTTCTTCGTTGGCTTGGCCATATTGGCGAGGAAGTGGTGGAAACAACACAGTAAGGCAACTTTTCTTTCCTTCTGAATATGAAATCAGGGCAGAATCATACCACTAACCTAAACTATAGGTCCATTAAATGTTGCCTGTGCATTAAATACATGTGAGTGACTTATTTGCATTATCATTTGCGCCTTATATATCCTCATTATCCATTTCTAGGGCAGGATCCTGTGCTGAGACAAGTCAATAGGATAAAAGCAAAGCACAATGTAAGCCCCCGTTGATAAAATTAAAATCTGTCATTATTCCATTTCACTCTATTTAAAGATAAACACCATTATCAAGCATATGCTTCAGAGGTTGTTATCATACTAACTTTTCTTTCGGCTCCCGCAGTACTCAGGAGATGTAGGTGACACGCAAAACACTGCTGTCGCTTTCCTTAACGCGGATTCCCAGGACGTGCATATGTACTGAGCTTTGCCAGCGTGGTGTTTATTGTTATTATTTGTAACTGAATGTAATTTTTATGTCGGTTCACTGTGCAGTGAACCGACATAAAAAGCACATGCTTTATTTCCACTGTCTTTTTGTACGTTACGTACCAGCACATTCAATGAGGATTTCTGCTTGCTGCTTTTCCAATGCAACTGGCATTATATGGATCTCCATACTATGCCAGTTGCATTGGAAAAGCAATGCTTTTGGAGTACTTTTCTTGTAAGAATTCATCAAAATATATTCATGTGGTCTTCTATTTAAATTTCTTTTTATGGCACTGTGGTTATGTATTTTTATATGTTTTGGGGGAGGGGGGATTTGGGGATTTTTGCATATTGGTGGAGTTTACATTCTAACTGATAACTGATTATTATTTTCATGAATACAATACATCAATACAAACAATTTGATTGGTTATTTCACCACTAGATTTGAATTAATGTGGGAAAACACTTATTTTACAGGTCCATTATTGACTGATCACTTTCCATTAAGTTTTGTGGAAAGACATTATCAATTTGGTGCTATTTACAGGGGAAATAGAGATGATAGCCTCTTTGGCACATGCACTGCGACCCTGAACTTATCTAGACTTTAGCCTGAGGAGCTGTATGTGAGAACGCCAATGTCCAAATCAGTTAGACCGGACATTAAACAGACTTAACCCTGCCAGTACAAAGTCTGTGTAATGTCATGGCAAGTGAGAGGGTATGTTGATGACATTCTATGATGCGATTGGCGCAAAGCCGGAGGAGTGCAAACATCCAAGAGTGACGAATCGTTTATGTGAATGAAGACACCAACGAAAAGGTCTAACTGGAGAGATGACAAGATTTGGGATCTCATGACGAGAAGGGCAGATGCCAAAACTGTCAGAAGAATTCAAGGATCAGCTTAAAGACTTTGTTGTTTACGACCAAATTGCAAACTGGCTATGGGACCACTGTGTAATCCGAGCCAAGGCGCAGGGGAAACAATATTCTGAGAGTGGTGAACAAAGAGAATAGAAGCAAAACTCTCTGGTGCTTTTTGGAAAATCATTGCTGGATAGTGCTTTGATAATAATAAAAAACTTATTAGACATGAAGGGATTTATGGTCTGTGCATTTTCATTGTTTTGTATGGAGAGACACATGGATGGCGGGAGAGAGGGAAAGGGCATGACACACAGCAAAGGGCCACGACTGGAATCGAACACGGGCCTTTGGAGTCATCCTTGATAGATCCTAGACCGCATGGCGTTTTTTTACGAGGTCAATGAAAAGTGGTAAGGACACAAGGCACTAGGAGGTCATTTAGTCACTATTTGACTGCAGCCGTGGTGCACATGCTCAACCAGGCGAGCTACCAGTATGACGGTAAACCCGTGCCAAAACTACTAAAACGCAAATGAGCTCCACGAGAGCGCGCAAATCAAACCAGTAGGAGCAAGCTCAAATCGCGGCACCGGCACCTGCCGCTTACCTGCTGTGGCATCTCTGGACATGCCACGGCGGTACCGGCATATGCCACCGGCACATGCTGCGCCGGCACATGCTGCACCTGCTGTGGCTCTCTGGAACTGCCGTGGCAGTTCGGGACCTGCCGGGAGCCGCGAGCTGCCGTGCCGGAAGCTGCCACTACTTTAGAGGCAGCATTTCCGATGGCACGTCTCTGGTGGCGGGGCACTTACGAGTTGCCACTCATGTGCCACTAGTTTTTGAGGCAGCTGCCTGTGTTTGAGAGAGTGTTGCCGCAACTTACTTAAGGTCCTGGAAGGTATATATAATATGTGACAACACATTAAGGCAGGGATAGCCAACACGGTGCCTGCGGGCCCGCAGGGACCACGTGAGTCACCCGCAAGGTAAAGTAAAAGTTAAAAAAATAATCAATTTTTTTATCAAAAACGCTTCCATTAAAGATTTGAAAATGACAATATTTAATATAACATTTAAAAACAAAACAAAAATTCGGTATATATGAACTCTGACCATTTCTGAAGTCAATGTTTCATATTGCGCGCATGTCAAACCACTGACTAAACAAACTAAACGGCCATATGTTATTGATCGGCGATCACTTGTAAAGCCTAACAGTTGTCTGCAGGGTCAGCGGAGCACTTTCTCCAAGAGATTCCTCACGCTCGGCTGCAACCAGGACCGTTACAGGAAAACATTCCTGCCTATGGCAATACGACTTTACAAGTCACCGCTTGCTAGATCCTCTGTGGATTAATTCATCACTATACATACTTTGCACTTTGCATTTTGCACTACCTATTGTTTACATTTAATTTGCGTAATTAACAAATACACTCTGTGGCTGTAAATATATTTCATTCCAGTTAGTTGTATTCTATTCTTTTGTGTATGTAAGAGCCACAAGTATGTTTTTTGTTTAATTAATATTTCAAGAGTGTTTATAATTTAATAGTTCAGAATTAGGCTCGCAGTTTAGGAACTACATATAAAATATATTGAAAGATGTTTATATTAATAATGGACGCTCGAGCCAAGGGATATACAGTAATGACGTCATGATGGCAGCAGGTGTAAGCAAGAGTTGCATTAGGCATGAGAGCACACAGTTCTTTTACCGTATGACCGGTATATATATATATATATATATATATATATATATATATATATATACACGTCTATATTTTACTTTTATTTTATTTTATTTGTATATATCTTTCATCCCTGTTGCGCTTCCTTATATATTCATCTTTTATCTTGTGTGTTTATTTGTATCTTAAAGTTGTACGGCGCTACTATGACAAGAAATTTCCCCTTGGGGATTAATAAAGTATATATCCATCCATCCATACATCCATCTATTTGCAGGTCAAGACAAAGAGCCTGCGGAGCTTCATAAATGACGTTTCTGACTTCGCATATCGAGGCTCTGGAAATATTCTTCCAAAAGCCTGATAAACACTGCAGTGACAAAGCCTGCACACTTTGTGGTTGTCATTAAAACTAAATATTAGTTATTTTTTGAACGGATATAACTTTATTTTCATTTTTCTAACAAAGTGAGAACACTTTTTTTTTTCCTACCATCATTGTCGTGGAAATTGTTGTTAATAATTATTGTGAGGAATAATTAGCATTGATATTTGATCAGACAGTCACTTCTCATATATTATTATTAATAAAAGGTGATCTGTGCAACTTTGTTGCTCAGGAAGTTTGTATCAAACAAGTAGCCCTTCGTATTATTTTGTACCCTTGAAGTAGCTCTTCAAGTGTAAAAATATTGTACATGGATTTATATAAATGTAAAAATATATGTAAGCAAATTGTTCTGTTACTATGACATTAATCCATTTAATTTAGGGTTAAGAAACCCACATTACTCTATGAAAGATCAAACTTAAAACAGAAGAAAATAACAAAGACAACGATTATACGCACGTTATTATGGGGCAGTGGTTCTGAACTGCTTAAGCTAATATTAAAAAAAGTCGGGAATGAAGCGAACTATCACAAATAGTCCAGCGTGTAAACTCACGCAAGTAAAGCGTGTTGTGAACGCAGTATTGAGGAGTGTGAGTACGGCACTATGCTGCATTAAAAATTCCCTTCAAAATAAAAGACCCGTGACTCACTGAAAACGGGTCTGACACAAGTGCTCTACGAGGTGCGCCACGATTTAAAAACTAGTGGTAACTGCTCCGGCACGGCAGCTCGCGGCTCCCGGCAGGTCCCGAAATGCCGCGGCATGTCCAGAGAGCCACAGCAGGTGCGGCTCGCGGCTCCCGGCAGGTCCCGAGAGCCGCGGCATGTCCAGAGATGCCACAGCAGGCGCGGCATGTGCCGGTACTGGCGCGGCATCTGCCGTGCCGCGATTTGAGCTTGTAAAATCCCCGCTCACGAGAACAAAAGTCCCTCTTGAAGTTGGAACCTGCTCGCTCTCGAAGCTTTAACCTGCTCGCTCGCGTGTCTGTTACCTGCTCGCGCTCGAGTAGATTTTCTTTTTGACAGTAAGTGGGCGGATCCAGTCACCATCGATCTCTACATCTAATTGGTTACAATCCTCGGCTTCGGATTGGCTGGAATGCATTTCTCACCAGCACACTGGGAACAATGGCGGATGAGAAAACACAACTGAAAGTTGACGTTCTCTGAATACTACTGTTATTGAGTCACAAAATGTAATTTTAGGACGTTTTCAGGCGAGAAGTTAGTTATTTAAGCATCAAATCTGTGATCGGTTTGTCCAGAATCAGCCGACTTAAAAAGATACGCCGACGGTTTGAGTTCCTGCTGAGGGACCGTGAGCTCCGCAGCACCGGGCCGTCAGCGCTCTGTCTGCCCGCCGAGAGCAGCCTGATCCCGGCAGGACTTTTTGAAATGATCCGCTGGCTCCGATTTCTCCGTAGCGGTTAAACATGAGATATAATTCGGTTTTGAGGATCTAACGAGCAATCTTTATTAGTTTATTATTTATTCACAGTAACGTTACATCAGTTTGACTGAGGGAAAGGTTAAGATTTATAACTTAAGATTTTAATTTAACTTTTACTTTAAACTGCAGCGGTGTCTTATTACTTTTGACCAAATTGTTTGCAATTTTATATATATATATATATAACATAGTTATAAACACAATATATATACAATTATATGTATTTCTGTATTTGTTATTTTGAGTGTGTATGTGTGAGTTTACCTTGTATTGATTCAAGATTCTTTTATTGTCATATGCACAGATAACAGGCAGTTATTCTGTACAATGAAAAGCTTATTTTGCTGGGTCTTCCTAACACACAGAATTACAATAAACTTAAGGCAAAAAAATAAGACACAAAATATAATGACAGTATTGCACAAAAATATGTATAAAGTGCACTATGCATTGCTACAATATCCAAAGTATGGCCGTGACATGAAGTCACAGCAGCAGGAAGAAACTGTTTGTTAGTCTCGTAGTATCTCTATTGATATTGTCTTTAATAAGGGATCTGCATGTCATTTAGTTTGTTTCATACGCCTAATAAATACCAAACAGTGTTTCAAGGCAGTTAATGTATCTTGGGTGTGTCCAAGTTAAAGAACTATTCAAGAAAGGGTCAAATACAATTACAACACAAGATAAAAGGACTAAATAAGAGGCACAGACCTTTTATTCTATTGGAGTCACCGCCAGTTAATTCTGTTTTTTGGATTAAGAGAGCAACAATTGTAGGAACCATTATATTATATCATAGCGCCATCACTTTTAAAACTGTACCCAGGACCCCACCCATAGTACTACTACACCTAGCAGATTCATATGATAGTATAGATACATGGGACAGGTATATATATATAAAATTGCAAACAATTTGGTCAAAAGTAATAAGACACCGCTGCAGTTTAAAGTAAAAGTTAAATTAAAATCTTAAGTTATAAATCTTAACTTTCCCTCAGTCAAACTGATGTAACGTTACTGTGAATAAATAATAAACTAATAAAGATTGCTCGTTAGATCCTCAAAACCGAATTATATCTCATGTTTAACCGCTACAGAGACTTAATAACAGTAGTATTCAGAGAACGTCAACTTTCAGTTGTGTTTTCTCATCCGCCATTGTTCCCAGTGTGCTGGTGAGAAATGCTTTCCAGCCAATCCGAAGCCGAGGATTGTAACCAATTAGATGTAGAGATACGATAGTGACTGGATCCGCCCACTTACTGTCAAAAAGAAAATCTACTCGAGCGCGAGCAGGTAACAGACACGCGAGCGAGCAGGTTAAAGCTTCGAGAGCGAGCAGGTTCAAACTTTGAGAGCAACTTTTGCTCGCGTAGTGATGTAAAAGCGCTCGTCAAAGTAAATTATGCACTCGGCTGTTTGATTTGCGCGCTCTCGTTGAGCTCTTGCGCGCTCTCGTGGAGCTCATTTGCGCTCTCTAGTTTTGATTTGCCTCCATATACCAGGGCGACCCCTGCTGGCGTGATTACACCAGCGGTCACGTTAACCGAATATTTTCCGTCATTGACGGATTTAATGACGGAAAAATCAAAATGCTGCACGTCGAATTGACGGACTGGAGACCCTGGAACGTGTCTGCTAGTACAGGTCACCGAGCGGTGCCAGTGAAGCTGCGGCACTGCTGCATATAAAGCGCATTATGTGCGATTTTCCCCGTTGAAGTGAGTGCTTGTAGGAATCGGTAAATCCCACATTCAGAGAGTCCGGTAAGTCCAGTCTCCAGTGTGGCAGCAAAGCGCGGGTTCAGCCTTCAGAACTAAATTAAAAAAGACCACGAGAGGTCGTCTGTCTGAGGGAAATATGGGGGGAAATCATTCATCTGCTTCGTGTGTGTTGACATTAAAAGTGATCGCACGGTCGGTGTTGTGTTGGTGCTTTTCCCATATTAACAAACAATCCATAATCTTGTTTGGTATATTGATTATTGAAAAACACAAACACACACATAGATGCTAGATGAAATCCTTTCCAAAATTCAAAACATGTTTTAAGCCAACGACATATCCCACTTCAATCCATATTTGTTTGGCCTTGAGGGCTTTCAAAGAAACAGTTTCACTGCGGTCAAAATCTCTTTCAATTGCTGCAGGAAGGCTCGCAACTGCATGAACAGAAATTCAAAACTTCATCCAAAAAGCTCAATAGAAGCATGAATGTAAAAAAAGAAATCACATTACTAGTGGGTGTACTTGACATTAAATACAGCTACTAGGTTAATGTAATTTGTTTGTTTCACATTTATAGATCCAGCTAGCTTTGTATGAACACTTTTTTCTTCTCATTGCACACACACATCGAACAGCCGGCCGGCCGTGAAGAGATATTCGCTGAATTAGACAAAAAGTGCATTTGTTTAGAATCGCTGACTCCGCCTTTAAATACGCATTCAGTCTCTGTCTTACTATAATGTTTTTTTGTTTTAATGATGGGTAATAATAGATCATGATGGAGTTTTTGCAACACTGTCAATGGGAAAGTAACACATGCAACACTGGATTACACCGATTCTGTATGACATGGGACGTACTGTATGAAGTTGAATTTATAATGTTCCTCTGTGTCTTTGGTATGTCTGTGCTGTACCAAGATCTTCTCTGACATTAGATTTGTAATGTAATAAACCTTATTTCAGGTTTTCCACATCATGTATGTAATAACCATGCTGCTCAAGAAACAAGACCCTTCAGGACTAATTATTTGAGTATTAATAATCATTACACTGGTACTTTGACTACCCCTGGTTTTAATATAACACTGGGCTCTGTTTTGAGAATTGTTGTCAGCTCCAACTGCTTTGCGTTTGTTGTGTTTATCTGTTGCACCAAAAAAGTCCAGTGTGAATAAATAATAAGTGCAAGTTGGTATTCCTTGCCTGCACAGAAGCCCCCATGGGACGGTACATTTTCAGCTTCGGTTGCTATTTTAGCAGAACTAGACAGCAATGTTTACCGCATAACAAGATAATAAAATGGATAATGAACACTTTTAGGCATGGATACATCGTCGGTTTGACGGAAAACAGATTCAGACAACGCGAACATTGTTATGAGACTTACTTATGTAAATAAAGAAGTGAGCAAATGAAGACAGGGACCATACGAAAGAGCACCCAAATTAACTCTGAAAAAGAACAGCTCCGCATTTCATGCTTGAACTGCTGTCTGTTCTCATACTGAACCTCAAACAACATGTTAGAATTCTAAATTGAACAAGCTAATGAGCCGACCAAAACTACTGTGGAACCAACTAGAGCTTGGAACTCTAAGTAATAATAACCGTCTTCCCTTCAAATGAGGAAAGGCCAGTTTGTTGTTTGTGATACAGATAAATTGAAAAATGAGTTTGCATTTATTGTTCCTTTGTGGGGTCACATAGGCTGAGACTGCTTGCACCCATGTCCTTCACTTGAACTAATTTCTCACTTTTCAAGACCTTTCATCACTCATGGCCACAGCAGGAAATTCACCAGCTTTTATTTGATGTTGGCTTTGCATCACGAGAAACAGATCGTTTTAACGCATTGCAACCGCAGTTTGTTCTGCATTCAGTTAGACCTACTTCTTTCTGATGGATAGACGTAGTCATCTGTATACCAGGAGGCATCCTGATCAGGTGCCTGAACCACCTCAGCTGGCCCCTTTCAACACTATGGACTCAACTCCGAGCTCCCTTAAACCAAAGGTGTAGTTATGGATTCAGACCTCAACCTGAACTGCCATATCAAGACAATTACAAAATCAGCCTAATATCACCTCAAGAATATATCAAGGGTTAGAGGACTTATGTCTCAACAGGATTTGGAGAAACTTGCATTTATCTTCAGTAGACTTGACTACTGTAACGGTGTGTTCACAGGCCTCTGTAAAAAGTCAATCAGAAAGCTGCAGATGATTCAGAACGCTGCAGTTCGAGTCCTCACTAAGACCAGGGAAGTGGATCACATCACTCCAGTTCTGAGGTCTTTGCACTGGCTTACTGTCAAACAAAGAATTGACTTCAAATTCCTGCTGCTGGTTTATAAAGCACTGAATGGTTTAGGGCCTAAGTATGTTTGTGGTATACTGCTACCTTATGAACCATCCCGGCCCCTCAGGTCATCTGGGACGGGTCTATTTTCTGTTCCAACAGTCAGAACTAAACATGGAGAAGCAGCGTTCAGCTTTTCTGCTCCACACATCTGGAACAAGGTTCCTGAAAGCTGCAGGTCTGCTGAGACCCTCAGCTCCTTTAAATCCAGATTGAAGACTTTTCTGTTTGCTGTTGCCTTTAATTGATCCAGATTCAATTGCTGCATCTCACTACTGCATTTTATTTCTGCACTGCAACTTTTATTCAATTTTAATTTTTAATTTTGCTTTTTGACTATTTTAATGTTTTCTTAACTGTTTTTAAATCCTGTTTTCTCTGCATTATGTTTTGATGCTTTTAATGGCCTTCTCTAAGGCTGAACCGCCCTCAAACAGTCTCGTTAATTCAAACCAGACGTCAGTCATCTGGATAATTGCGCGTGTACGCTCATCTTCAAAAGGGGAAAAACACAGATGACATGATCATCAAATGCTACAATGGCAAATAATATCAGAGAAAGAGTGTCTCTTTTCTCCGTGGAGGAGCAGGAGATGATCATGACTACATATGATGAATTTAAGACCATAATCATGACAAAGACTAATGGTGCGTTCACATCCAAAGCGTAGCGAATATTCGCAACACTTCCTGTTGTGAACGCAGCATAACGCCGCCTCCGCTGGTCGGGCTAGAGTCACATAAGCATCGCAAAATATCAGACAAGTTAAATGTGTAAGTGTGTTAAATGTATCGGCTAATTTTAAGTGCGTCATCACCCAAATCAATCAGATTATATTTATTTAAATGTGCCTGCTGACAATAGTATACAAATTAATATATACTTGTGAGGATATATGTACTGTATATGCGTATGTATCATGTACTATATATGTGTTTATACATGTATGTATATATTATCATATAACTAGGAGTTTGAATATGTGTATGGGCGGATCAGTATGTATGTATTATTATATATCATCAGAAATTCATTCAATTGAATTAGTGAAAAGAAATTGTGTGTGATTCTCTGTATTCTTATCACGAGTCCACCTTAATCATTTTCTACAATAATGATATGTATGGTGTACTAATAACACTGTCATATAATTATGAGTGCTTTAACACATCCATAAGTTTCTTAAGCGCTAAATAAATGTTACGAACAGCACGCCATGCAGCGGCTTTCCTGATGTTCTCCGCATCGCAGACACTGTACAAAGCTCAAGGCTATCATCTAGTCTGTGAGACACTGTGATCTAGTCTGCATACAGTATGTGAGACGGTTGATGCTCTGCTATGCCTGTGGTGTTCAATGTACGGCTCGAGGAGGTCTCGTAAATGATTCCTTGTCGGTAGAATCGATAGCGCTCGTACAGGAAGTCATGATGATGTGAAAACGGTTCTTGGCGATCTGGAAGAACTCTCTCCCTATAAAACTAATATAACTCATATCGCTCCTTCATCAATGAGGAAGGGAGCTGCCTTTTTTGTCCGGTGGGAGTGGCCAAACTTGCTTTGTGTACAGGCATTTTGCCATGTATTTATTAATGACTTAGTTTTATGTCCGTGTACTTTTGTAATATGTGAAGTTCTCAATAAAGTTCTTGAAATAAAATAAATCACCATTTCCCCACCGTTTGAGACGGCTCTGTACAAATTCCGAGATACTTGAACTCCCTTGTATGGGGCAGTGCCTCACTCCAAACACGGAGGGCACAATCCACGGTTTTCTGGCAGAGAACCATGGCCTCAGATTTGGAGGTACTGAGTCTCATCCCGGCTGCTTCAAACTCGACTGCAAACTGTGTGCTGAATGGTACGGTCTGATAGAGCCAACAGAACCACTCATCTACAAAGAGCGGTGATACTCCGATAATTAATTACACTCTCTGGTCCCTTTTTACTGAAATGGTGACCACTACCGTGGTCGCCCACTCCACAGGCGCTGTCCCGGACTTCCAATACGACACTGAAGAGGCATGTCAGCCATGACAACCCAAAGATGTCCAGAGCCTTCTGCATCTCAAAGCAAACTCATCCACCCATGGCATCTTGCCGACAATGAGCTTTTTGACGACCTCAGTGACCTTTGCCATGGATATGGATGGTTCTTCCCTTAAGTCTTAAAATTCTGGCTCCTCCACAGAGGACGAGTTGATTGGGTTCAGGACTTCCTCAAAGTGCCCTTTCCCCTGCAATTCTCCTCCCCTGCGGAACACAGCCTGAGCCAAGCCCTGCTTTCGCTTTATGGGTTGTCTAACGGTTTGCCTGAACTTCTTAGAGGCCAATTAAAAGTCCTGCTTAATTGTCTCCCCCCGCATCCAGATTTTTAATTTTGGCATCCACCGCAGCTGCAGCCTGTCTGGCCAACCGGTACCCGTCTGTGTATTTCGGAGACCCTGGGGCCAGCAAAGTCCGAAAGGCCGCCTTCTTTAACTTGATCGCCTTGATCGCCTTAACCGCTGGTGTCCACCAACCACAATGCCTAGCAGCGGCTTCCACAATGGAGGCTTTGAACATGGCCCACTCGGATTCCACGTCCCCAGCCACCCCATGGGAGGTGGGAGTTGAAGACCTTACGGACAGGGGCTTCAGCTCCCATTCACCCTCACTACACCTTTTGGTTTTACCACCTCTGTCCGACAGCTTCTCCCTCCTTCTGATCCAACTCAACATCAGTCAAGACATACACAGCAACAACATCAACATCTCCCGACCGAACACCACCACAGTTGAATTTCAGACTGCATGCACGTCAGCCCAACATTGTCGACAACAGAGCAGCTGATATCTGTAGCGAGAGCAACAAGCTAGTGTACTGCGTGGAGCCGTCTCAGCTCCACGCACGAAGTGTGTGTCTGCCATCCGTGAAACAGAGATCAGAGGAGAGAAGAGAAACAAGCCCAACAGCAAAACAGTTAAGAATCACTGAGGTGAAATAAAACCAAACTCCCGATTATTTTCTTTCCCTTCGAAGCAGAGTCGTTGACACCCACACCACAATACATCTTTAACCATTTCCACACCTCCACTTAACAGGTAAGAGCAGCCACGCAGAGAGCAGTGCAGCTGCAGCCGCTGAGCTGCTGTGGCTCGTAGCACCGTGGTGTCCGCACAGAAAGCATTGCTGCTGCTGCGGCGGCGGCGGCTCACCAACTGTCAGCCCTCAAAAGATCTTTTCCACTGTGTGTGTGATTTACACAACACTCCTGTTCTATTCCATTCTATTCCACTGTGCTGCATTCTAATTTATCATGTTCTATTTTATTGTATTCTGCTTTGTTGTATAATGTATTGTATTCCATACTATTGTACTGTGTTCCATTCCATTATGTTCCAGGTTATTGTATTCTGCTCTATATTTGGTTATATTTTATTATATTATGTTCTATCCTATTCAGTTATATTAAAATCTGTAACATTTTATTCTATTCTGCTCATTTCTATTGTATTCTTATTGTTGATATAATATATTCTATTATTCTCTGTTCTATTCTGTTCCATTTATTTTATTCCATTCCATTCTGCTGTGTTCAATTTCATTCCATTCTATCTTATACTATTCTACAAATGTGTTTTGCTCTGTTCAATTACGTTCTACTCTATTCTGTTTTATTCTATGTATTGTGTTTTATCACATCTACTCTCTGTAGCCCACTCTAGTCTAGGTGAGGGCCACCAATGTGTTGATGTTACAGGGACTTAGTCATTAATCTAAATGCATTTCAAGGGGAATCAGTTCTGCCACTAGATGGAGGTCAACCCTTTATGAAATATGTTCTTTCTGTTATATATCGCTATGTGTGTGTGTGTGTGTGTGTGTGTGTGTGTGTGTGTGTGTGTGTGTGTGTGTGTGTGTGTGTGTGTGTGTGTGTGTGTGTGTGTCTTTTCATGCTCTAAGAAATGTTCCCTTTACCCAGTGGTGTATAAAGTACCCAAAAGCCGTACTTGAGTAAAAGTAAAGATACTCTACTGGAAAATTACTCCAGTAAAAGTAAAAGTCACCTATTAAAATACTACTTGAGTAAAAGTCTTAAAGTATCTGATATTTTCTGTACTTAAGTATCAAAAGTATTTTTCTGATATAAAATGTACTTAAGTATTGAAAGTAAAAGTACAAGTACATGCTTTTAATAAAAAAGCAATGGGTCAGAATTTTGAGAATTATGAAGTTTATTCTTTTAAGTGCTGTGGCCACCGTGACCAAGGGCAAGGAGTTGTGTTGAACATAATATATATGGTTATTAATAACCATATATATTATGTTCAACATAATATATTGTACCTAAGTATACTTTTGCATCTACTATGAACTTATCATCGTAATTCTCCAAAAAGCAATATGACACTATGAAGGAGTTGTAACAGTGTGGTTATAAGTATGCTCATTCTGCCCGGTAACGGTCCGTGGGTCCCTTGGTACCGGGCCCCTTGGTACCGGGTCCCTTGGTACCGGGCCGTGGGGCCCTTGATACCAGACCCCTTGGTACTGGGCCGCACAGAAAGAATGAATGAAAAATGTAAGTTAAATTAAAAAAGTCCGGAAAAATGTTTTATTATGAAAAATGACCAGATACATCCGTCTGTGGTGACCTCAGACGGAACCTCTTGACACATGTCAATATGTTACGTTACCCTAAAAATGAAACTTAAATCTGTTTCAACTCTGCCGGTGTTCTGGATTAAAACCAAGGCAAAGTATCCTGAGATCGCCAAAAAAGCATGAAAACCTGCTTTCATTTCAACATTCTGTCTTTGTGCAGCGCGTTATAAGTTAAGCAGTAGACTGGACTAAAGGTTTAGTTAGGAGCAGGGGCGTTTATAGGATTGAAAGAAAGGGGGGGCTTAGCCCCAAGGGAACTAGCATGTTTACGCGGACAGCGCGCAGCAATTTGTTTTAGGGCCCATTTGGGGCCGCGGATATTACATTACATTACATTTAGCTGACGCTTTTATCCAAAGCGACTTACAATAAGTGCATTCAACCATGAGTACAAACTCAGAACAACAAGAAAGTACAATTTATCCAATAAAGTTAAACCACAAAGTGCTGCTAAAGTGCTACTACGGCGCTACTTTCCCTATTCGAAGTGTAGTCGAAAAAGTAGTGTTTTTAGTTTGCGGCGGTAAATGTAGAGACTTCCTGCTGTCCTGATGTCAATGGGGAGCTCATTCCACCATTGAGGAGCCAGGACAGCAAACAGTCTTGAATTGAGTGTTTAGCTCGCAGTGACGGAGCTACAAGCCGATTGGCAGAAGCGGAGCAAACGAGCTGGGGTGTACAGTTTTACCATGTCCTGGATGTAGATTGGACCCGATCTGGTCGTAGCACGGTATGAACTTTTCTCAAATAACGAGAGAGAAATAAAAGACGGATAAACTACCTTTCATATCCAATGGATGGAGAATGGACCGGACAGTGTCAACTTTTGAGTTGTTTACTTATTTTATTTTGAGCAGAAGGGAATAAGATTTTGATCAACATTTACATCTATTTTGTTGTCTGTGTAGTTTTTACAAACCAGTGATATTTTATGCTCATTTGGACACTATCACTGAGATAAAGATGAACTAGTTCAGTGTCAAATATACCATGTGAGAAACAATAGTTTAATTTAATGACATCACAAAAATAAAAATAAAAATAAAGATTTTTTTTGTTTTCAAGCCAAATTATTTGGGGGGGCTAAAGAACATTTTAGGGGGGCTTCAGCCCCCCTAAAACGGGCCTAACGACGCCCCTGGTTAGGAGTAGACTGGACATAACGAACACACGTCAGGTGTCGTTGTTTCCTGTCTCTCCGAGGTCGGACCCGGTCCGTGACAGTTTGGTCTTCACGTTACCGGCCCGTGACGCATAAAGGTTTGGGAGCGCTGGACGAGAGGATGTAGAGGGCTAATGCAGAATATTGTGATTCGCAAAACCTGCTTCGTGGAGTCTGTGTTCCACCACAGTCCCGGATGTGTTTTTCTTTCTTTCTAGAGATAGATTTGATTTTGTAGCGAGTAACGAAGGTTTCAGGGGAAATGTATCGGAGTAAAAGTACCAGTTTTCTTTGCAAAATGTAGTGAAGTAAAAGTAAAAGTAAACAGAAATATAAATAGTAAAGTAGAGTACATATATCCCAAAAAACTACTTAAGTACAGTAACGAAGTATTTCTACTTTGTTACTATACACCACTGCCTTTACCTAACCAAACACTTCAGACAATCTGAAGAAAAGAAAACTGACAAAAAGCCAGAGTCTGTTGCTTTTCACCACTGAGTTTTTGTACAGAAAAATACAGGCTTTAAACATCTTAGCATTCATGCATTTTCGGTTCAAGATGAAAACATTCCAATTCTTGCTCATGCATTAGGAATTGTATTTCAGTGATGGTTCCCTTGAGTCTTGGCATTTCAGGGCATCAATAATCAATACATTCGTACTCTCCTCGTGCACGGCTGCTGCGGATAATGAGGCATCAGTGGGAAACATGAAGGGCCAGCATGAGGCATAAGTGACTCTTCAAGGCTGTGTGACAATCGGTATGAAGGCAAAGCGTTGCACAAGCATGATCCTCATTAAATACTGCATTATTCGTGTTCACCCAAATGTAATATGACTATAAGTTATCTGAAGATGAGAGTATACTGCTGTTTTGGGGATGATGGTGGCTGTCCATAAACCAATGTAAAACCTTAGTAGCAGGAGTAGTGTTCACGGCAGAACTACATGTTCATAGGCATTCATATTTTTGCACGTTGTAAAGCATGATTTCATTTGTGTAGTGTATCTTGGTTCAGCTGCTCTATCACAGATCGACCATAAGCTGCGTGGAGAAAGAGGCATAATTTCCCCCCAGTGTTTCTATAGTAACGGCCGCTAAAAAAGCAAAAATAAAAAACAAAGCGAACTGGTACCAAGTTGCTGGATCCTGTTCAAACATGAGATCTACCGTGACTAACCGGAGTGCCTCTCACCAGCGGAGAGGATGGAAATGAAGGGCACAGGCTGGTCCCCAGTGTACTGCCCTGTGCATGTTACATTCTGAATTAATATGACGGAAAAAAAGTATTTGCCATGTAGGGTATTGTCTCCCTGAGCAGACAATGAAGTCGCTCTTCCCCTGTGTGTGTGTGTGTGTGTGTGTGTGTGTGTGTGTGTGTGTGTGTGTGTGTGTGTGTGTGTGTGTGTGTTATCCGAACTTCACCTTGCTTTGTCGACATAGAGCCGGGGTGGCTGTGCGTGCTTTTAGTGCATGTTAGTGAGTGTGCCCCACTGATTAGCCCGCGGCCACGCTCTGCACTTGATCTCAAAGGGCGGATTAGCTCTGTCAGCACTGTTAGCAACAGTATAGCTATAAACTATGAGCCACAAGCTGGCCGTCGACACAGCAGTCGAGAAGCAATCAAAATGCCCCCCAGTCTCGGCTCTTGCACCTTTGAAAAGGTGCATCTCCAAAGTGAACTTTATATCAAACCTACTTTCTACTACCCCTCCTTCCTTCCTTCCTTTGAACATGAGAGCAGTGACAACAGTAGGATTGGAAACAACAGCTAAGAAAATAAATTGATTTGGAAAATCTCCATTTCAAACCAGCTGTTCATGTGGATGCACCTTGTGGGGACAAACATGCATTATTGTTGTGTTTACTTTAATTTGTTCTAGCTTCAGCATGACCTGATGTAAAGCCTTTCATTCTGTAAAGAAATATCCAATGCAGCTTTATTTCAGCTCAGACAGCACCTTGAGACTGAAATGACCTGCTTCATAAAGGACAATACATGTACACTGTCCAGACACTTTCCAGTCTGAAAAAGACAATGTTCATCTTCATTATGCTAAAGAAGAATGATAGAATACATTCTATATCTGTGTTTTATGAAAGGTGCTATATCACTTTTACCGAAATACTTTTTATGAAAGGTGCTATATAAATAAAAGAAATACAATAAAGTTATTATTACAACAAATGGAGGATGCTGGTATATAGATGGTTGGACTGGATGGAGGTTTTTATTTCTACACAATTACTTTGATTTAATCATTTTCTAAAGTAAGTGTGGATTCTAGGGTGATTGTATTTAGTTTTATTAATGGTTTGTTTTGAGAGTAATAGTCAAAGAGGACCAATGATTGATCCCTGAGGATCACCACAATGTGCCTTGCACATGCTAAGAGGATGCAGAATATAACATGTACTAATACAGAGGCAATGGATGAGGGGTAATCTTCTACTACCAATGAGATTTTCTTCACAGCACAGAGGATGCCAAGAGATTTGCATGGCATTTCTATTATACATGCTGCATCTACACAAACTTAAATGTCAGCTTGATTTGAGATATGTCAGCGCTGTGCTGCAGACTGAAGCCATCAAGACAAAAAGAAACATATATATTGTTTGGGTAAAGGGTAACACTTTCTCCAAAGCCTGTTTATTAGTGATTCACAATGAGTATCAGTCCAAATGTCAAAGAATCAGGAATTGGCATCTCCATGACAACTGAGCAAACTCGTTGATGAAGATGAGGTGGAAGGCCCTGGAGCAAGACAGCAAGCGGCCCTTGAGTTAGTTCTTTTAAAACATGTGTTATGGTCTTTTGTTTCAGGTAAAACAATAGCAAGTATTCCAGTTCAGCTCTGATAGAGGATGTTTTATTCCCAAAACACCTTGTGCCACAAGAGGCATTTTGTTTGCTGTTCACCCGCTCACCTGAACTGTTTCACACTTGGCGGCCGTATTGCGGAGGACCCGAGGTCGTGCAGTGTTAAATTTGGTGCAATTTGGACATGTTTATAATCAATAAACTTTGAATAAACAAGCGATTTGTCTCTGTTTAGCAGCGGGGACAGGGCTCCGAGTCAAGCTGAAGTGGGCAACAGAAATCTTCTTTACTTCCCTGGAGTCAAAAAGCAATGAGTGGCTGTCTACAACACCGCAAGCAGCAATAAAAAGGGCACGATACTTTCACAACAAAGCAAGCGACAATACCGGGAGCCAACCGGCCAATATATATATATATGAAAGCTAGGGTTGGTAATGTATTTCAAAAACACTTTTTGATATGTTCATTATCACTCTCATAACTCACTGACAGCAATCTGACAGCAATCAATAAATCAAACGCTCACAAGTGACAAGAAAAAGAAGAAAATAGCCATGG
Source organism: Myoxocephalus aenaeus (assembly GCA_038501785.1). Taxonomy (NCBI): domain Eukaryota; kingdom Metazoa; phylum Chordata; class Actinopteri; order Perciformes; family Cottidae; genus Myoxocephalus; species Myoxocephalus aenaeus. The sequence goes on from JBAMJR010000067.1 coordinate 278,215, forward strand.
TGACAATCACCATGGCTATTTTCTTCTTTTTATGCTGATTAGGCATATTGAGACGTGAAACTTTTCAACGGATGTCAGTTTATTAAGCCACAACAAAGGCTGAAATGTGGCCTTCAACAGATAGAGAGAGCCAATTGCTAAATACCTTTTTGATACCTGTCAGATGAAGATTATTGGGTCAGCCGTCAATAAAAGTTTTGTGTGAAGAGGTCCTTGAGCATAGAGTCATAAGTGAGCAGAAAAACTATTATAAATTGTATTCATACCCCCGCTCACATATTTATCTGGACATAGCAAACATTTGAGATTAATGTCCGGCATCATTTAAGTACTGAGTTATGGAAAGATCATTTGAGATGACTTTGAAACATATTTGCAGCTATACGGATGCTACACACAAGACTTCAGTCCTCTTCATTTTACAAGTGTCACAGTGTCTGATTACCAACAAAATGTTAAGCACATTCTGTAGCACATTTTCGTCGTTAATATGATTATTATGCAGTATAGACAATCATTTCAGGTTTTTCTTTATTTGCTGTTAATCCGGGATTCCTTTGATGGTAGAAGAATAGCTGCTTCCTATTTGAAAGAGTCGTGGAAAATGCCAGAGGAAATGAGACTGTTTTGACCATTTACTGACGGGACTACGTCAGGGCTCAGCTCCTTCAACAATGAGGATTGTGATTTTAAATGTCATTGCCAGCGTGAAGCAGCACTGCTGCAAAAGCGGTCCAAGTGGGTCAAGAAGCATTGTGTGCTCATCGTCGGCAGGAAAGGCAGAGCAATAACAAAGGGCTCTGAGCGGAGGCTGGGCACAAGCCGGTCGTGCATATGACATTGACTGTCTCTACTTTTCCCAAGCAGCGGAGATAAAGACCGAGCTATTCACCATCTAACCATAATTTGGCAGTTGTTTCCTGACACATCAGCATATCTGAACATCAGAAAGACTGTTTTTCAAATTGTTGGGCCTACTTCGCATTTTTCAGCAGACATACAATGCATAAAATTCAACTTTTCAAATGAGCTGGGGCCTCTTGCAATGTTCTCAGAGGAAGGCAACTAGTGAACTACTTTTACAAGTGACAATTTAAACACTGGTACACAACGACCTTCCATATTCAGAGACAGAAAAACACCAGAAGCACAATTCAAGCGCAGTTAATATCTATTTGCTTGACTGAGCAGTGCCCTTGAATGGCATAAACCTATTAGGTGTGACATGTTTATTGAACTTTAAAACTATTGAGAGATTACTGTTATTTTTGTCAGCCTTTGACTTTGAAAAGTTAGCTGTGAGTCCTAACAGTGTGCTGATAATGTTGGATTTCAGAATCCTATCAAATATATATGAATCCATGATTTGGGGTATTTGCATATAAAAGCCTTTCTGCTCCAGGGAGGGGAGTCGCTGCGGAGGGATGCTGCGTCTACAAAGTGCTGTCAAAACTCACTAAAACACTCTGTGGCTTAAATGATTAAATTATAATGAAAAGAGTTTGTTATTTAGAACAAAAAATATAAAACATTATGTCTTTTCATGTTTTGCAACATAACCTTATAAAACCTAAACAATAGTGTATTCATCATTTAGCCTCACATGTGTAAATCGACTTTTACCATAGAGTGCAATTGTCATAAAATCAAAAGAAAGAAGAGTGGAGTCTTGTGGGGGTAATTACCCATCATAGTATATGCCAAACAATGGGATCAATATCTATTTCATGCTTCTGCGGTACCATTGGCACTGAACAATTTATTGGTGCAGCAACTCAATTTTGATCCGCTCTTTGTGTATACGTGGATATTTAGGTGAATATGGTCATTTAGAGGCTGATGATGCCCCTTGAGATTTATGTTAGAGTTAAGGACATAATTCGGGATTTGATCATGAGCACGGCTCCGGCTCAGCAGGGGCCAGTGTTTTCTGGGACATTACACTTCATCAAGGGCCCTTGTTTCGGTATCTCATCGCAGAGCAACAGTGTAGCACACTTAGAAACGTTTTGTACGATTATATAACAATGAATTATAAAACACTGCTCTCCATATTATGTTTAATAATGCATTAGGTATGCATTTATAACACTGAAATAATCGCAGATTCACCACCCCGTTCCCTCTGCCTGAGGGATGCTCGCACTATGTGTCAAAGACTGCTGAAAAGTCAGATGAACAAGTAATCTGTAGTATAATTAATACAGGTGCAATGCATGCAGATTAAAAGTAAACCCTAAAACTCCTTTAATGGATTTTTTGAAGCCACTCTGGGGCAAAGCTTAAAACACATTATCACTTGATAAAGTTGTGTTAGCAACGATGTAAGCATCCAGCAGACATGAACCAAGTCATCTGGGACTTTTATGGACTTAACAATGTCAGTTAAAAATGCACTCATCTCCTTTTAGCTTTGTTTTGGTCTCCACCAACTCCTCATGGAAATAGCAGGCTCTTTAGCTGCTAAGTGCTCTGTGTACTACCATCAGCTGCTGGGAAGGTATTGTACAGTGAGGCTTCAGAGCCTTTTTGCTCAAAACAGCTGCGTTCAGCTGCTGGAAACAAGGGACTGAACTAAAACAGCAAAGTTAGAGGCTATAAAACAAATGAAAGCAGAGGTGGAAAGAGTGCTAGACTATTCTACTCAGGTACAGGTACAAGTACTGTTGTGAGACTGTAGTTAAAGTGGCAGTCCTTAAGCTTTCAAACATGCTTAACATGGCATTTCTATTTGAGTGAAAACAATGAAATAGTGCCTGGAGTTTGTCAGTCTGGAAAAACCGTGATAACAAATTTGTTCAGACATTGAGCCAGTTTGTAATACTGCAAATATATGAATATTGCTCAATCAACCATTGTGTAACCTCCCTTGGTGATAGATAGTGACTTAAGAGACATTTTATTTTAATAAAATAAATGTAATTCAAGATTGCCCCTATAAAATGCTGAATGATACTATACTGTTAAACGCAAAATAGATTGCATTAAATTTTACACACACACACACACACACACACACACACACACACACACACACACACACACACACACACACACACACACACACACACACACACACACACACACAGCTACAAAACCATGTCCAACCCAAAAGATGAGCACTCCGTACACTTAAGCATAACTCACCATCAGTGATCCTTTTCATATAAGTAATTTCAGCCATTGTAAAGATGAAAAAATATTGACATAGTTCAGCTTTAAAAAATATGGTGTCTCCCTACATTCAAAGCAGTCTGGCAGCAATATAATAAGGCCTTGAATACTTTATGTCCAAATCCAATAATTGTCCCATTTATTTTAATAAATGACTCTCCTGTTATTTGAATGCCATGCTTCGATTGAACATGGCGCTCTGCAGAATGAGACAATTCCCTTATTTGGTTCTATGAAACTGTCGTTCTTCCAAACATATGTTTGGAAGAACGCATGATATCCTACATAACAATGTCAGCAGCCCATGTACTCGGTCCATGACTAAACGCACACATCTTCCCGTGACAAAGCAGCTGACTCTCTTGTTCACCCCTTGATATATATCGACAGTGTTCATGCCCCATTGCTGCCGGTGGTCAGCATTAGACGGAGCACTGTTCAGTGGCTCCATATTTAGCAGCCGTCCAAAGTGCTTTCAAGGTTTGCAATCCGGCACGGCCGTTCACATTTCACCGTGTGACAATCGCCTTGCTGATGGGGTGATGGGAAGGATGCATCCACCGTGACGGTGAGGGATGAAGGACACACCTCGGTGCTAGAATATCAGTGACGGTACATCAGTATCACAGAGATACAGGTTTCACCCACCTTTTTATTTACTGTCGGAGGTTCAATTGCAGTCGTTTATTTTTTTCCCCTTTTGCCAGCAAATGCAATACACTGCACACACTGTACTACGGTGATTCCCGAGTCTGATGTGTGTGAGACTTGACCATGCACGTTCCAGCAACAAGCAAGTGCTTGAACTCCATTATTTTGACCTTTAACTTCCTGTCCACACTGCACCACAGCAGGAGTGTGTTGTGTTGAGTAGATTGGCATCGGCTACAGGTGAACAGCTTGTGATTTCTGCAAAAATCTTCTTTAAAAATATAACATACCGCTGAAGGACTGCCGGAGCTGAGAGACTGTCTTCTACGTACATCAATTTATAATTTAATCAGTTCTTACTGGAAGGATTACGATGATATTGTCAGCTACTCAAGTAGAATCAAAAGTACTTGGGTAAAAATGTCTTTAAATAAGAGGAAAAAAGTAGGTCAGTTGAAACGCACTCTAATTAAAATTTACTGCGTTACATGTTTAAAAGGGAAAACGGGGTTATGATGATTTATGATCTACTACATGCTTAAATAAAGAACCTCTTCAGGCTACACAATGAATTGCGTAGACACTAGTGCATCAGCAGCATGAGCCCGTATGTCAAGACCAACAGTACAGTCATTCTCTATAGATGGCACTTAGCACCCTGTTCAAGCGACTAAATGTCAGTTATAAATATACAGCCACCTTCCTCATCGTCGCCTCACGACAACAGACCAACATAAGATGGAACTTTTTTTTCTCACTCTTTGAAGTGTGTGGCTCGAAATGTAGCAAAATACAAGACTTGTAATTAAAAGTACTAAAAATGATAGACTTTTTAAGATACTGAAAAGTAAACAGGTTTTTATTAGTGTTCATAACAACATGATATAACAAAACATGATATAACAAAACATGATATAACAAAATATAAAAAGGTGTGGTAATCCATGTTAATAAATCAGATTCCAGGTGAACAAAGTAAAAATCAACTGGTTGAGTGATGGTGAAGAATGCAGATAATGTAATGTGATTGCATGGACATTGGGTTACAATAACTCATTAACAGGTGTTTTGGTACTTACTGCCAAATAGCGTCTTACCCAGGTGGCCAATTACTGTGATGATGGTGTTGCGCAGATCCATTCGGTGGAGAGAACGCACAACTGAAGAGGAAATTGCTTTTCAGATATCGAGAAAAACAAGTGCAGCGTGATTCATTGACGTTTTTATGTTGTTGTTTTTTTCTCTCTCTCTCTCTCTCTCTCTCTCTCTCTCTCTCTCTCTCTCTCTCTCTCTCTCTTTCTCTCTCTCTCTCTCTCACTCTACAGGACTCTGCAAGCCCTGTAGGCTTTTTTTTGTGGAAGGGGGAGGAGAGGTGTTTCTTAGATTTTCTTATGTGACGTCTGTTTGACAGGCCAATTGTTGGTTTAAAAAAATATATTTCTTTCAATCATGTAATCCGAGGAGAGAAATCTCACGCTGTTCAGCTGTGCCCTGACAGCAAGACTATACTTTCCACCGGGATTTGTAATCACACAGTGGCTCTTTTTATCGCAGGACCGGAATCCACACACAAGAGGGTTGATTGCTGATTCTGAGTCACACTTTCTCTGCGGGTGCACACAGGTGCTGAATCCTTTGGATGCCCGCACTGATAAATATGTTATATTAATGAAACTGTGCAATATGAATACATTCGACTGACCTTGCGGTGCCTCAACGCAGCATCATGTCTGCATTAATACCCCCCCACCCCCCCAAAAAAAACTGAAAGAAAGAAAAGAAAATGCGAGGACGACATCTTACATTAGACAGAAATGTATTCAAAATAAAAAAAGCTATTGTAGAGGCTGGGTAGCATCAATAATTCAGTCCCACATATTTGACCCTCATATGGAAAAACTCATTCCCTTATGCTGAACCGAGTTGAAGGGAGAGATGAGAACAAATACATGAAAGGAGGCGGATGGGGAAAGAAAGAAAAAAACTACAGCATCAGTATGAGAAACATGAGGTATTGCCTCTTCCCCGGCTGTGTCCTCGCTTGATTGATGGGATCACAGGCAACCTTCGCTATGAAAAGGGAAAGCCAAAACAACTGATTGGTGCAGAATCCCAGCAGTAACGACTGGCACGCATCCGCTCTCTCTGGTGTGTGACTGTATTACAGGTGTTGCTGAACTTTTGTATCTCCTTTTTTACTTTTTATGAAAGGAATTGACAATTGAGCCGTTGACAGCTGTCCTTGACTGTCTCTGGACGACGCTAATACCCAAAACCCCAATAGGCATATAAAAACATATTCAGATTTTGAAAGCATCTCCAAAACGCGCTCTCCAGAATCTTCGCTATTAAATCTTTAGCTTGTTGGACGAGCCACTCGCATATCCCACATGGGATGACCCATGTGGCATTACCCGTGCTCGTGCGTGTTGGGAAAACAAGTTAATGCTTCTTCGTGGGTTGCTTTTGGCGGCAGCAGCACATAAAAAAAAACCTTGATTCTCACACCCCACCGCCATCATTAGTATTATTTCTGCATAATTTTCTGGCTGTTAAATGAATTATGGAGTCCTCTAATCAACAGCACGCGCCTGCAGGTACACTGGTGGGGATCTTTGAAAATAATGTGATGAGTGAGCGCCGTGTATGCAAACGAAACAACAGTTTAGCACGCTCGCCGTGCACTCAGCGGAAGCGGGGGTTGTGCGCAATAACAGACACCCCTTCCAACCGCCAGTCACAGCGGACATTTTGAGGCTTTTCGCCATTGTGTCCATGACAACCATTGTAAGCGGGGGCTTTGTTGGACATGTAATGACACAGCCTGTGAATTGTATCACAGCAGGCACAAAAGCCTTTTTTTTTTATTTTTACAGGACAACTGCATTAAGAGCATTTCACAAGCCGCATAATACATCTTCAGCTTTGTTGCTCTGGTCAGGTCTGTTTTTTTGTGTGTGTTTTTTTCAATGTTTGGGAAATGTTCTGCTTTTGTCCCTGATTATAGCTCAGCTGCCTGCTGTGAGGCTGCTGTTGTTGTAGCTGTACACACACTGCCATCTGAAAGCCTTTGTTTTATTTTTTTTTATATAGAAATGTCAGTTAAAGACACTTTTTTTTGAGTGTGTGATCTGTCCATCAAGCTAAACTCTGGCAGGCGCTACAGGACGCCTCTGGCTACAGAGAAACACAAGTTAGAAGTCATTGATTCCCCTAGGAGTATTTGTACTGACAGTGTTGTTATGGTTTGTGTGTGTATGTATGTTTCAAGGTTTGACCAAGACAAAATTTCTTGTAGTATTGTGTTGTTTTCTATTCTGGTGTACCACTACTATTTATATCTTACCATATTTGAATCAATGGCTCAACATTTTTGGAAATGAGCTCATTTTCCGCCTTTCCGAGTGACGTAAAAATACTTTCATGTCCTTCACACAAACATAGGACTTTTGCTCAAGGGGCCGTTGTTTGTGTCCCATGTGACACCGAAAGTTGAGAGATCTTTTTTTACTCGTACGTCATAGGATGTTTCGTCTGTAGCTTGCGTTATGGTACAAGCTTACTTATTTAAAGCCCAAAATAAAAAATAAAATGTAATAGTTTTTTAACCCTAACCTTATACCCTAAACCAAATTTGGCCTCTGTGAAACGTCTCGGTTAACCGAGACGTTTCACAGAGACAGTGCAAAACAGAGACGTCCCACTAAATCAATTTCTTGTTTCTGTGTCAGGTGGATTTCATCCATGTAAGAGACGAGAAGCAGGTCCTGAGTTGATTAACTCAGATGGGGCGGAATTATCTACTTCCCTTTTCGTTAAGGAAGGTCCAGTGTTTCCTATGCTAAAGGAGCTAATTAAGGAATTAAGGAAGGCACCTTTTCTTTGCATTTAGAGGGTTTGAACAGCTCTTATCATGGCGCCAACTTAGATACTTCCGGGTCATTTCACTCATTTAGGAACCTTCCAAAACAAAAAGGATCATTGGACCGCAGCCTGTTTGCAGACATATGTTTGACCTCTGCAGGCTTGCTGTTTCCCCCAGTTCAACTCTTAATGCTAAGCTAGGCTAATCAATCTTCTAATTGAACTCTCTGAAATGAAAGGAAATATGCTTATTTGTCAACTGCTAACATGTATTAAGTGTCAGCCTGTTTAATGTGCAGGTTTGAACTATTCCTTTAATTAGATTTCTCTATGCTCACCTGGATTCTAAGGCAAATTATTGCAATACATTACCGCTGTATTAATATTCATGCAATAAGTCGGTCAAATTGACATAAATTGCAAATGGAGAGTTTGTCCCCATTAAAACAGGTTAAAGAGGCAATGCTAAAGTAAGCGTTTCATTCCACGTAATATACTGGCATTGCGGTGATGCTGTACAGTGCCTGTGACAGGCAGTATTATTAATTAAGTACTTTTTTTTATATGGAACATGCCCTTCAGTCCTGTTTTTTTATTTTTTACTTATTGTGAAATAACCATGGCATTTAATACAGTTGTTAAAATATGATACAAGAAAATACAAATCCTTTTCAAAGAATACTGACATGAGAATCAATATGGCTCTCGGTCTTGGCGTATAGCACAAATCTGGCATTTACCAAAGCATCCTCCTATTCTAGTCCACGAGTAGCTCTGAAGGCACAACTGATGCACAGTGCTTGGCAGCAGAGGAAAAGAATTACAGTAAGAGTTTATGAACCATGGACCTCTGCACGGTGACCGAAAGCCACAGTCTCTATAAAAAAACACATCTTTCACACTCATCCGCTTCATGTCATGGGTTGAGTGCAAGAATAAGAGGATGGAGAAAAGCAATACGCTTTTGTAAGTACAGTTTGGCTCCAGAATTAGGAGAACAACTGTGTTGGAGAGACCAGCCGGCTTGTAAGAAACGGAGCACCAATTATTTTAAAATACATTTTATTATGTAGAAACTAAAGACAAAAATGTACATTATTCACACTGGAATGGTTGTTACAGACTGATGTTAATGGTATTATTTCCACCAAAGATTACATTTCAAACAATAGAAATGTTGATTCCTTTGTTCTTGTGTTGCAACAAATATGTAGAAAAAAAGAAGACATGTTAACATCAAGGAAAACAATGCTGTGGTAGAAATGTAAAAAAGAAAAGAAAAGACTTTTTGCTGCATTCAAAATGAACCTCTTTAAACAAATCCACCCACCAACGCCCACTCACACATATGGGTAATGATAATAATGTAGTTCCAGTAAGAGGATTGGTTTTCCGGTCTAATTCTAATGGGATCTGCAACAGGGTCCACGAAACAGCTGTACTTCACAGTGAAAATGAGCTTCATTATATTTACACAAAACACCGACAAACACACACAAAACAAGAAAAGTACAAAATATGACTCACTGTTTTAATCCATACGGTTTGTTCCCACTACTCGCGAGGATTTAGATGAACTGTCATACAAACCATTTCTGATAAAGGTAGCCCCTCTTAATTACCTTTAAAGGATAGACATGGAGACAGACATGTATGGTGCAGCTGCTAATTCCCTAATTATCACTGTTTATCCCTCTGACCCCATCTTAATGTCTTACAATCAATCTCTGAGAGACTTATTGTGATCCAGGTTTCGCCCCAGCAACCACTAACTCACGCTCTCCCTCTATTGAAGACCACATCATAATCTGATGCTTCAAATCGTTGCACCAAGGTGATTTCCTCGACTCTCTTCAATTAAGTCCACCAGCACATTTTTTTTTCCCAATTAAAACTTTTTAACAGTGGATCTCGTAGGCAACCTGCGATCCGAAGAGGAGACTCTGACTGAGGAAGAGCTCCTCTGGGTCTGTCGTTAGGGGTCCCTCGCCTCCGTCTGCCGGGTTTCTGCGAAGCCCCAGGCCCCCTGATCTGGTCAGTGTCTGCACCATTTCGTGGTCCAGGAGGGCCTCCTTCATACCCTGCTGCTGGACAAACCCGCTCATCATGGGACACCTGGACGAAGCGGAGCCCAGGACGGGCTTGGTTCGGTTGAGCACGTACATCTCGTGGCCGTGGTCGTCGCGGTACTCCTCCAGCTGCGCAAAGGTGGTGGGTCCGTCAGAGTAGTCGTTCACATAGAGGATGCTCTCTTCCTTGCTGGTGCAGTAGGAGCCGCCTTCTTCCTTGCGGTACTGCTGGTGACGAGTGTAGATCATAATCAAGAGGAGGACAGCGGTGAGCGCCAGCAGGGAGATGCCGACCGCGATGGCGGTCTGCGTGGCAGGGCCGAGAGCATAGAAGTCCATGCTGTCCTGTTCGTAGAGCAGCTCCTGGTTTACATCCAGAACCTCTGGCTGATAGAAGGAGTTGGACGAAGAGGGAGCAAAGGAGTGCATGTTCAAACGAGGCCAGAACTGGGATGAGTACGAAGAAGAAGACATGTTGACGGCCAGGTGAAAGGTAACCCTGGCCACGCCGCCGGGGTTCCAGGCTTCGCACTCGTAGCGGCCAGCATGCGCTACGGTCACGTTGCTGAGGAACAGCATGCCGCTACCCATGTCCGGATCAAAGCTGTCCCTCTCGCCGCCCTCCTCGGTCCCACGCACAAGCCCCTGGATTCCTCCGGCACTCCCAACCTTAATCCCGCCACTGCTGGGCAGGGCCGTCACCACTCCTCCGGCTCCGGGCCTGAAGAGCTCACCGTTGGGTCCCAGCTCTTGAACCAGGCCTCGAGGCGACAACTGGGCCTTGCCATGGGAGGCTTTCTTCCAGGTCACCTGAGGCTGAGGGTATCCCGACGCCTGGCAGGAGACCCGGAGACTCTCCCCCAGTCGTACAGTCAGGTGGCTGGGCTCGAGCTGCACCACGGGGGGGATGCAAACCAGGCTGTTGGGAGCCACCTCCGCCAGGCTGAGGTGGGAGAGGCGAGGCGGTTCGGAGCACATCAGCCGGCGTTGTTCGGCGGAGCTCAACAGACGCTGTCCGTCCTCGCTGATCCAAGTTCTCAGCCAGCCCAGGGCACAATCACAGCGCCATGGGTTCTCTGTAGGTGAGGAATGGAAGACGACAAGATCAACCAAGTATATGGTTGTGTCAACGGCTGTTTCCAATGAAAAGAATGAACCTTTGCTTTGCAGCTAAAGTGGTAGAGATCCCTGAAAGTGTTCAGAAAAAAAAAATCTACAAGTCCATGAAAACTGAGCAAACTCCAACTGTTAACAACGACCATGGGATAGGATTGAAAGCTCCAGAACTGCTGCCTAAATGGCCTTCAATGAGCATTGTTTGGCAAACTAAATAGGTTTTGCTTTCGATAATGTAAACTTGCAGGACTAATTGCCTCGGATAAGGAGATCTCTTTTGCACAGTGCTCGTTCGATATATTCGTTAAAATTGTGTCTTTGAGGAAAATCTTTTTCTCATTAGCTGGATGAATCACTTTGATATGTAAAACATACTTAAAAGGCATTTCATTTTCGTTGACAGGAGCGTGCAGGTTGCGGCTGTGGCATTGCATTCACAAATGTGGTATGGAGGCATTTTTCAAGGCACACCAAATACAATTTTGGGGGATTATGTAATTCTACAGTGAGACCTCGCTCGGCCTACCTGTGACACGGAGCACCTGCAGGCTCACGAGTGGTGTGAGGGACGAGGCCCCCAGGGTGCGGAGGTGATTCCTGCTGAGGTCTAGCAGGGCCAGGGATGACAAGCCCGACAGAGCTTGCTCCACCAGCAGCTCTATGCTGTTCTCCTGCAGGTGAAGTTCCTGCAGACGCTGCAGATGGCAAAAAAGAAAAAGAAAAGACATAGCAGAAAAGAAATGTCAGAGACAGAATGACTCAATTTCCTCCTGACTCAGTCTGGATTAGTCCCACATGTTGTCGTGAATTGGATTTACAGTTGCACACGTCATTCTATATAATCCATCAAATGCATCCCATTTTGGAAAAGCTCTAGCTTTGCTGGCAAAAGCTAAAGCTTTTTTCACTTCACCAAAAAGGTCGGGGGTTAAGGTTTTTGGAAATGAGCATTAAATATTGCTGTCCAGCAATCCATTTATCCATCCATGCACCGCTTGACAAATAGGGGTAGAATTTGGCAGTGGTGCGTAATACAACCACTCTTACTAGCCACAAAATAAATTATATATATATATTCTTTTTGTATGTGTTCTTGATTTGGGTGTTTGACAGTTTCCAATTTTAAAAAGTTGTAAATCTAGTTCAAGTACATCAGGGGTGCCCAATACGTTGATCGCGATCGACCAGTAGATTGCAAAGGTAGTGCGGGTAGATCGCGGGTAGATCGCGTGCCACAGAAAAAGTCACAGAAAAAATGACTTCCTGTTAGTTCTGAACTTTAGGCTTCTTGTAGTTTACAGATCACGTTTGGATTTATTCATATGTATTTATAAATATATATTTATGTATAAATGTGTGTGTAGCTGCATCCTTTGTTCTTTTTATGTCTGCCTGTGAAATACATTACTACTGGTTTTGATATGTGTTGCAGAAATAATCTTTATTATTATCAACCACACAATATATGTTTTTAGATTAAACATGAGACTAATAGTCAACAATCCAGCATTAAGTATTACAACTACACATAAAATAAGGATTCTCTACAACACGTGGTGTTTGCTGTCAAATCTAAGAGCCACTCAGCTCTCTGATGTGGAGACAGCCAGGCGTTTCCCAACATGCACTGCGCCACGCAGTCGGTGGAGAGCTACTGCGGCGCCTGACTCTGAAATCGGGGGCCACCTTGCTCTCATGAGATTATCGTTGACGACGTGTGCATGACGTCAGATCAAGTCGGGATCAAGTCATGACACAAATCCAACCGGCATGCATTGCGCGCCGATCGCTGGCGATCGATTCTGTGCAGAACTGGCTCATCTCGAACAAACCTAATATTGTCAATCACCACGGACGCTGTGCCCGCAATGATTGGCAGCTTGAATGGATTTATTGCCAAGTGCAGGGAGGACGATGTTTTCCCCGATTTCCTTAATTACCACTGCATAATAGACCAACAAGCATTATGCGCTACAATGCTAAACATGAAAGAGATCATGGATGTGGCAACGAAGATCGCCTGTTCTGTTCGAGCAAGAGCTCTTCAAAGACGGCTGTTCCGTGCGCATCTGGAGAAGGCCAACTGTATAATAATATTATACAAATATTAAGTCCAAACAGCGTTCCACCATGATTGATGACCATTTGGAAGTCTGCCTGAGGCTGGCTACCAGCAGCTACTGTCCTGACTATGCAACCCTGCTAGTTAAATTCAGTGCATCATCAGAGTAAAATGTAATGACCAAAAATTTACAGAATTGTATTGTGTCACAATGCAGTTATGCAAGGTATGCCAATATTGTAAATATAAAGTGTATTCTCTCTCTCTCTCTCTCTCTCTCTCTCTCTCTCTCTCTCTCTCTCTCTCTCTCTCTCTCTCTCTCATTATTAATGTAGGTAGATCTTTTTGACTTGGTCATTTTAAAAGTAGCTCGCGAGCCAAAAAAGTGTGGGCACCCCTGAAGTACATTATAGCACACCATAGACAACTTTAATCAAATAAAATGCCAGCTAGTGAATATGCTGCGTGGTTAGTAACCTTGGAAGACCACTAGCCACCGTGGCTGGCGAGTAACACAGTTAATGCCAATGCCTGCATCCCTTCATTCCTTTCACTCAGATTTCCAACCTGCAGTCCCCTGAAGGTGTGGTCCTGCACTCGGGTGATCTGGTTTCCGGCGAGGTACAGGATTCGGAGGTGCTCCAGACCCCGAAACATGTCCGCAGTGACCAGGTGGATGAGGTTGCCGTTGAGGGCCAGCTCCAGCAGCTGCCCCTGGCTGAGGAAGGCCCCGGGCTCCAGCGCTGATATGCTGTTGTTCTGAAGGTAGAGGTAATGGAGACTGCCAAGACGAGTCAGGTCCTGAAGACGGATCTGCACGACAGCGTTGTCCTGGAGGAAGATGGTCTGCAGCGGGGAGACAGGGTAAAATCTAATTAGCAGACTGATGACATTAGAGACACAGAGGAGGGGATGTGATGTTTGAATTGACGTCTTTGTTTTGCACGAGGAAGTGAGCGTGGCTTGTTGCCGTGCTGTGCTCACTGAGCAGAAAAATGTATTAACCATGAGGAGAGATTGCATTAACAATGGGGCCACCGTTGGAGCTGTCTGCACTCACCGGGCTGTGCAGAGCTTCGGAGATATGTTAATGTGGGCAATACAAACAATGTGGAATGAGCTAGTTCGGGATAGTGATAATAAGGACTCTGACGATGCGGGTCGCGCTGCGGTTCAGTTCTTTTGCCAAATGCTGCAGAACTCCCAGACCCTTGTCAGCCACCCCAATGCATGGCTATCGGCTTGACTGCTAAATGCGCTTGCATCGGTGGATTGCTTTTGAAAGAAGCAAACGCGGGCCACGAGGTGAAGTATGATCGACGAGACGGACCCGCTGATTGAGGTTAATGGCACAATTTATGTGGGACATGCTTTTCATTAATATTCATGGATTGCAGTAATGCTGGGGGGGCTGAACCCAAGAGGAAAAGACGTTGTAGTGTTAAACATCTTCTCAACAGATGATCAGAGGGTGTGCGAGAGTCACTTTCTGAGCAAGAATGAATAATTACACAGCCAACAGCGCGGCCCCTCCCTCGGGCTTACATCAAAGAGGGTCACAGCGAATTGATTAACCACAATCATTTCAGGGTAATAAGAATGGATGAGAAAGGAAGTCAGCTGGTACGAAAACCGCTGATGCGGGAAGGGGGGTGGAGGCAGCTAGTTCCCCCAGACTTGTCGCCGATTGTGCTGACTGACCTCTGTGACAGAGGGGACGCCCTGCGGGATTTCTTTGATCCCCAGAGAGCCACACTCCACTGTGAGGCTGTAGCAGCGGCAGCCGGAGGGGCATCCCACGGACGGACGAGGGACGAGGGCCACGACCACGAGGACGAGGCCGAGGCCGGAGAGCCGCAGGAGGACCATGGCGGGTTCTTCAACGGTAGACCTTCGGACCTTCAATGGTATAGACCCCCCTAAAAACAACAACCTGGAAAGAGAAGGCGAGAGAGCGGAGAGACAAACGTAAAGCACCATTCGCTCAACTCACTACATCAACCAAACCATGTATGTGTCTTTCACGGTCATGTGTTTCATCCTGAAAGCAAAGATTGGTGCAGATATGTTGTATTATGCAGATGGCATATGGAAAGAATAAAAAGCACTGGAACACAAGAGTATCTCCTCATCCCAGCCTGTTTCCCATTCAACTTTGTCTATTCAGTGGAATTGCAGCAGTTTCTATTATGGGCTTCAATTAATTAAATATGTGATAAAAAAATGAAAAGAAGAAGATGCGCAGGTTGCCTCAAGGACCCCTCTGTTGTCTTGTTAATGTGTGCGCAAACACATTCTCCCCCCTCAGTTTCTGTCATTCTCTTTTTGTCTTGCCCCCCGAACCCCGTAATCTCATAAAGCACATTTACTTTCTAAAAAAGCAAAACCCCCAAGTGGCAACCAGCCCTAATCATCTGATCAAAAAATCATAAGCGTCGGCTGCTTGCTGCACCTCACAGCAATATCTTCCTTTGATATGAAACCCATCAGTGAGCACACTTTTATTTTTTTCCCAGCCCCCCACCGCCCCCCACCCCACTATTTCAA
Organism: Myoxocephalus aenaeus; assembly: GCA_038501785.1. NCBI lineage: Eukaryota > Metazoa > Chordata > Actinopteri > Perciformes > Cottidae > Myoxocephalus > Myoxocephalus aenaeus. The sequence continues at coordinate 293,698 of JBAMJR010000067.1, forward strand.
TACAGCCCGGAAGGGATTTCATTGTTCCGCTCCACAGTTCGTGGCGGACAGCCAATATCATGCAGCCCAGAAGCGCAATAGTTCATTGGCAGAAGATTGCGTCAAGATACTGCGGGGTCGGACGGAGATAAAAAAATAAAAAGACACGTTGAAAAGTCACACTGAGCCCCGTCATTCTGCTCCGGTGACAGCAGGTGGATTTATTGCCGCCTCGTTCTGGAGAAAATCTCCATCCAGTGGAAAAGCAGACATTCATGTGCACCCAGCCCGTGTTTTCCATATCCTGTTAACCCGTCTGACAAAAAAATTTAAAATAAATCTAGTTTGCTCAAGATTGCAGAGTCACCCAGACAGATAATTGATAGCGTTTACATCTCGCTCGGTGTGATTCTGGAGCTCGTCTAGTGTATTAATTATTAGAATGCTCGCAGATCTCATTACAGATGAGTGATGAAAGGGGCCCTGAGCCGGAAATACACTGTGACTGATAAATATTCAGCTCGCGGGGTGTTTGAACTGCTCCATCAGATTGATATCAAACGCGTCTCATTTGGAGCGTTCTAATCCCCGACCAGTAATTTACTGCCTCTATAAGTGCAGAAGCACCGGGGCCACTATGCTTCATCCTCGGTGCCGCCACGCTGCATTATTAAGCAAAATGAGCAATGAACTGGATTTATTTTTTATTTGTTTATATATTGCATGTTTGAGGATATACAAACATGCAATATATGTTTGTATATAAAAGCTCAATGTGACCTACATAAACTGTTCAATCATCTTCTCTCAGCAAAAAAAAAAAAAAACAGAGACACTTATTAACAAAAGCATGCCATTTCCTCCCCGGAGCTCTCCAAATAAGCGTGGAGAGAAATGATGTACTTCTATTGTTGGAGGGAGAAGGCGGACAAAAAAAATAGAATTTTGAACAAGGCCTCATTGAGCTTTTGTTATACGTCTCGCAGTGGGGCGACTTTTAAATAGCTTTGACTCTTTTGGTTAGTGTCAGAAGGGAAGCAAAGAGCAAGACACTGTACCCCCCCCCCCACCACCCCCGGCTAAGAATATACGGAGTCTGATATTTGTTAGAATATGAGCGAGCGACATCAATGCACGCGACGCGCTGCCAGGTGGAGAAAGCAGCGTGTGCGCGTCTGAGACGCTGGGGATCATTCCAGTGTTGCTCTTGTAAAAAAGTGGGCCCGCACATCATGTTGGGACGAGGCTGATGAGGGAGAAGAGACAGGGATCTGTGGAGTTTATATTTCAGGGTCTGCAGAAGAAAAAAGAAGAAATTATCCTT